>CAJHQQ010002897.1:0-55085 GCA_905132885.1 Moricandia moricandioides
GATCAGCAAGTGATCAGCTACATCAACGGATATGGGTATGTGTAGAAAAACCAGTCACAAGTTTCTGTATATCATAAAGGTTTACCCCAAAATTTCCAGGGTAAAACCATTATTGTCAGTCAGGCACAGAACGGGTTCGTGGGTTAGAATCAGAATCGATACCAGCAGAATCCACAGAGCAACAAGCAAGCTGTTCCAGCTACCGCGAGCGGTCCGCAAGATGAGCTGAAGAACCTAAGCAACATGATGCAGCAGCTTCTCCAGCATCAGCAAATTCAATTCACAGAACTAAATAAGGTTACCACAGACATCACACTAAGGTGGACAACATGTTCACCGAGCACAATACAAAATATGATACTGTGAACAGTCACATGTGTAGGCTTGATGTTCAGCTTGCTCAAACAACTGAGAGTGTCAAGAGGCAGTAAGGGACGCTCCCTAGAAAATTTGAAAAAACTTATAGGGATGAGCACTGTAATGCAATAGAGAAGCTGTTTGCTGAGACTGCATTAGGCGCCGAAGAGAGAACATATCACCCTACTTACTCTTAAAAGATTGCTCCTAGCAAACCTGCTGATACTCCAGCAGCTGGAATCTATGTTCCTAAGGTTCCCTATCTTGTTCCACCTAATTTCTTGGGTTTTAGAGTATCTAACTAGAATTTTGATCTTAGGATTATAGACAACTACGAAAATAGGTTCTTTATCTGATAATAATTCTGCTGAGCAAGGTTGTTAGGCGCAAGCGACAGCCAAATTAGTTAACCTGGTGAACTTATCGATTAGGGCGTTAATACTTGTCTGAGGAAGTATCGATCGACACTCACTCGATAGTATCGATCGTTACTCATTCCTTGTTTGCATGTGACAGCTGGAACATATGACTTAGTCATCTGATTAGACTCGCAGCAAGAGCTGGATATTGTACGATTGTGTTCGAGTTCTAGGTTCACACCCATAGCATCTATAGACTTTAGTTCTGATAGCTTGAATGAAACCCTAAGTCTCGCACCCTTCCTTCAATTGTTTACAAACTTATATACTCCCTCCGTTTCAAAGTATATGATGTTTTTGAAGGTTTATGTTGTTTCAAAATATAAGATGTTTTGAGATTTTAAGGTATTTTTTGAAGTTTTAAGGTTAACTTTACCTTTATTGGAAACTGTTCAACCAATAAAATTTTACATTCTTTTTTTTTATTATTGGTTGAATGATTTTAAAATTATTTTTTAAAAGTACTTTCTAGAAAAATGTAAATTTCTTAATCTTTGTGCAGTAAGTTAAAACATCATGTATTATGAAACGGATGGAGTATTATTTACTGCTTTACTTAACTAGCTGATTTACTACTTTTATATTATTTAACCTAGCTTAATCTGAAGCTAATGTCTATTGTGTGAGATATATAGTCTCTGTGGATGTTATCCCTAAGTATTGCATTTGGTCTCTTTTTTGAGAGAGTTACTCCAAGGATAATTTGAGAAAATCACCTTGCATGCGTTGTCCATCCAAATATCATACCATATACTTGAAAATCACTTATTTTCACATAAGTACTTCTCGCATCTGAAAATTTTCTTTACACAAAACATTGTATGTAAGATCACCATGTGTCCATACTTATTGCAACTCATATATCATTGGTTGAAGAAACACTTCACGGCTATGCATTCAGATTGATACAGCCTCTTCAACCTTCCCGTCAATAGGAAAATATCACATTCTTTTGCATGGCACCGATACTCTTCCATTCATATCCTTATAACGTGGTTTTCGAGAAAAAATGCATTTCTCCTAGTTCTCATCCGCTCTCTAGGACATCATGCATTTAGTGATGCATACATATATCATCTAATACGGTAAGCCAAGACTAGCTACAAATATTTGAACCTCGTAGTATGAATTAGGTTCAAGATTAACCTCCGGTGGAATACCTCTCACAAAATCATCAATCGCCATATAATATTCCGTCTTACGTACCATCATTATACTTACAAATGATAAAGGTGAATGACCATCTCTACATCCTTTGTACAATGGTTGTTTTGCTGCATCTAACATATCTAAAAATATTCTTGCTTGTACATTGGGTTCTTCGTGTCTATCAGCTTCCTCAACCACTGAATGTATATTTTCTCTATATGCATCATTTACAATATGAACAGTACTTAACATATATACATCCGTGCTTGGTTCTTCTTACCCATATACAGTCAGAGGTTTGCTAATACTACACTATTCATAATCAGTTTCTCTAGGAAGATACCAAACCTTGTAATTAGGCGTAAACCCTTTCAAATATAAATGACTCCAAACATCTCTCTTTTTAGTATTCTTATTCTTCTTACAAGTAAAGCATAAATATTAATTGAATATTCCGGTCTTGGCTTCCGGTTGTCGTAGAGCTAACATGATGTATCTGCTAATACCTCTTGTGTATTCTTTTGTAAGTAAGTTGGTATTCAAATCCATATGAGGTTGGCCATCCACAAGCAAAAATAATAAGGAAAATCTATGATTTTTTTTCTCTTTTGTGATTTGTTGTGAATGAGGGAAATGGTATTTAAAAATGAGAAGTTGCTGACATTTTTGACGAACTTTCAACGGAATGGATAAATTCGTTGGAAATTCGCTGTAAATTTCAAACTTTTAAGCAGCTATAAAACTGTTATAAGATTAGTAAAAATTTATTGGGATTTTCTGATGAATTTTTGGCTGAAAGAAATTTTTTTAATCAGTTTTGACTGTAATTTAACGGATATATGTATATTTTGTCTGAAATTTCTGACAAAAGTGAAATTCTTGGAAATCTTCAGAAAATTCTGACCAAATACCAACATGTTCAAATGTTAACGTTCCTTGGTATATCCCCCATAAATTTTTAAAAATTTCCGATGACTTTTTAATCCGTCGAAAATTCCAGTTGAATATACCATGTTTTCTTGTAATGCTATATGTAAGTACTTCAAAAATGAATTCTAACGCGGATCATGTTATTCTTCCTCCTCATTTGTGTTGCTTGGATGTGTTTAATAGCAAGTATTTGCTTCCCTACATTTAAAATGACAACCATTATGATTCAAGGGGTAATATTTTTCTACCGCGGGTGACCTAATGCAGTGTGGTTATCTCTTCCCTTTTCTTTTTGGTTGTGTTTTCCTTTTAGGTTTTTTCTTATATTAGATATGTATTATTTTTTCCTTTTACCTAAAGGATTACGATTTAAGATAAGGGAGGAGATAGGATTTGAATCCTATTAGACTTAATTAATTTTCTTAGTATATATATGCAACCTCTTGACATGTTAGATGTAAAATTATATTTTATTAATTAAGATTCTTTTTGGCTCTTTAAATTTCTTATTTTTGTCTAGAACATTGGCGTTCTGATCAAATTCAAAAAGAAATCCATTTTAAACATTCAACAACCAAATAAGATTCATGTGTTATTGTAGCTTGTGCTACAGTATATTGCGAGTGGACCACAAAAAAATAAATAGAAATGTATGGCATTTGGCCAACTAAGGTATACACGAAGATATGCTTAAAAACTAAATTAATTGCTTTTATTACCCACCCTATAAAGGTTATAAACCATACTTTAACGAAAGAATGATCAGAAAGAAAATGAATTCAAGATAGGACATATCATCAAACTTTTGGTTCAACTAAGCTAAAAGATGTTTTGTTCCAAGCGACTACTAGATTTTGCACTAAAGACTTGATGGCTATTTTGATCAAGACTGATTCTTTCCACTAAACCATAATACTATGGCTCTCAACTCAATAATACAGGCAAAAAGATGCAACTACTGATTAAAGAAAAAAAAATCGTATAATATGTAAAAGACTGACTTATCAGGTAGATACATTTACAAAGACGGTGGCAAGTGAAGAAAATATGTTGCAGGGACTAATTCAAGGAGGGCCTAGTCTCTTTGCTTTTCTGTTTTAGGCAGAGACCTTCATGACCTCTAGAACATCCAGAAAAAAAAAAATATAATCATTGCTTCATTCGCCGAATACCCTGCTTCTTGCTTTGTCTAATAAGGTAATGTGTTAATTTATTGAGTAGAGCGAAAAAAGGATTTGATCATAAAATCTAAGTGATCAACAAAAACAGAGAAGCATAAATGATTGCACAAGTAGCAAACAAGATAATGAATGCTTATCTAAGTGATCAACAAAAACAGAGAAGCATAAATGATTGCACAAGTAGCAAACAAGATAATGAATGCTTACATAAGCAAATTTGCATTCAGTTTTGATATAGAGAAATAGACTTCTTACTTCCAAGGCGTTACCGACAAGTTGTATCGCAGGCACCTATATCAGGAAGCACTGAAAACACACATTCCAACTGGTTACTATAGTTGAGGAAAGGAATACTACGTTCTACTTCATTCCCAAATTATTTTACCATTTACAAGGAACATTTATTACTTATATAAGTTACTAATATCCCAACGTTCCTTTCTCTTTAAAGAACTACAGCACAAATATATTACATATCAAATCTTATAAGGAACAATTATTCCTTCAATTTATTTCCTTATAATTCATTTAGATTTTTGTCCTAGTAGTTCCTACCATTCGTAAAGTGGTCACCAGTTGGACCCGCATTGTCCGTCAAGAAACTTATGGAAATAAAAGTTAATGTTATTGACAGATCATAATCTATACAAAGGTAGATAATGCGGAAAGATGTACAAATCCAATATCGATTATTCAAAAATTGGCAGTTCTGGAAAAGTATGTTCAATAATAAGATCAGACTTACTCTTAAAAAAGCATCTCAACATCAATTAGCTAAAGTGAATTGCATCAAACCTACCTTTTACTTTACCACAGCAGCATGAAGCATAAAAATGATATTAATCGTTACTCTCTCCATTTTTATATTTAACATTTTAGGATTATGCACATAGATTAAAAAATATTAATTTTTTTCATTTTCTAAAGAAAAACATCATTAATTGTTTACATAACCACAATTCAATCAACAATAAAATAGAAACTATCATATCATTGGTTATGTAACATTAATTATTTAAAAAAATTACATAAAAACTGAAAACGTCAAATAATTTGAAATAAAATTCTTTTTCTAAAACATCAAATATAAAAAAAACAGAGGGAGTATTAAGAAACTGAACAATTAACGTGCGTAGTAGACATCATAGTTTTGGCAACAATAATCAAACCCAAAAGCTAAAACAATAAGATTACTGGGAAAGGGAAAAGTAATCTATGTCGACAGTTCTAGCTTGTCCCTCTTGTTGTCATTCAAATTAATGGGTTAGTCAAAACAAAAAAAAACACATAACGCACATGCAATTTGCATAGATATGGTAAGAAGCAATCAGCATCAGCCACTAAAAACAATACCATTGGGACTGATTAGAGCGTAAAGAAGAAAAGTAGAATGAAGCAAATACACGGATTTAAAATATTTCTTGCATATATGAGGGTAGTAGTACACAGAGTACACATATTTTCTTCTTTTATTTTTCGTGCACGTAACAGATCAACTTAAAGCAGCATGTAGCTTCTTCCGTATGATCTTTGAACTTAAACGCGTAGATAACCTAGACAAAATTTCCTTCCATATAGAAATAATTTGATATGGATTAATCTTTGCGAAACCTAGAGACAAAAAGATCCTCTGTATAGTTGTCAAGTTCTAATTTTCCTCAAGGAGTTAGGCTGTGAAGGATGACAGCATCTTGGGCGGGACGGTACGAGATAAGCGGATAACGTACTGTAGTACGATCTAAGTGTGGTTTGTGCAAAAGAAACACGTTATGCGGAATAACTTGAGTTTGTCTAAAACAAGTGTGAGACAAATGTTTTAATGATGAATTTTTTTTTAATGATGAAATTTGTAATAAATACGGCAGAACAAGTATAATATATATATATATATATATTATAATTAAAAATCAGTGATACTAATTAAACTAAACTAGTATTCTATTTAATATATATATATATATATATGTGTATATATTAAAAGAAAAACCCCATGGAAATCATATTTACACATTAATTCATTCAATATCTTGTGTTTTCATTGACATAAAAACTGTCAAAGTTGCATCGGTTATTGTTGAAATGTTCCTTTTATTTTATATTCATAGTATAAATTAGTATGTATAAAAAAATTATATGTGTTAAATATTTTTATAACTGATTAATTTAGTAGATTTTATTAAATAAGTTTTACCAACACAATTTTTTTATTGAAACAACAAATTTGTAGTCATGTTGTATTTTTCTGAGTGAATGACTTCTTTTAATTAAATAACATTAATTATTAGCTAATTATAGTTAATCATATTAATATTTTAAAATAAAGTATTATAATAAATATTGTATCTAAATGATGAAAAAAATATTGTATACAAATTTTAAATTAATTTTGTAATATTATGTAAATGATATTAGCAAGTTTTTATATGATCTATAAGTTTTTTTTGTTCAGAACATAATATCATTAATAAATAAAATAGTTAATTATTAATTAATAAAAAGATGAAACATACAAGATAATTAAAAGTCAAACAACATCATATAAGATACACACTACAACTAAGTGTATTTCATTGGTTCTTCTTATATTTTAAACCGCACTTACTCCTTTATTTTAACTTATAGAATATTAAATTAAAAGTAAAAAATGTGAAATTGACGTCTGAATGGTGACTTAATTATGTCCCGTGGTAACTCCTCGCCGCTTCGCGCTTGTAGCATTCAGAGCCTTAATATGTATACGCATAAATGTTAATATAGTGCCAATTTTCTCTAGAGTTGGAAAAACTGTGAATCAAAATGTTTTTCTAGTGATATGAATCAGGACTAGTAACAACGACCTCAAATCTCCATTTCTGAAAACTTTGAATCAATTCAATAGAGAGGTTGCGCAATTAGGTTTTGTGAGGCCTTAAGAGTAACGTCGTGGAGTAACTCAATACCAGAGAACGCGAGAGGCCGTATGAAGCTTCTTTTTGAGGTCTTACCATGGCAGAGAAAACATTCTAGTCTCAAATACATAACAAGCTTTTGTTCGCTTCCCCATGATCGTCCTCCACATTTTGTAGCAGCAAACACCCAACATCCTCGATATTCCAATATTATTCATTTTCACCATCCTCAAATTTCGAGTATTATTCATTTTCGAAATGATTTTAAGCCCAAAATAAAATAATTCGGCCCATACTCAATAAGATCCACAAAAAGTTTTTTTTTTCTTTTACAAGTGAATATTTTTACTAAATATTAATTATTCAAAAACTTATTCCTATTCAAAATTACTCAACTTCATTTTTTATCTAAAATTATTTGAGATCCGAAACTCGCACAATCTAAATTTTTACTATAAAATGTAACCTTTCGGGGGAGATGAAGTTTTTGTGATATCATATAAACAAAAAAATTAAAAACATGAAAAGAGATGTAAACTAATTTATAGTCTTTGGTCAAGACTTTTATGAAAAGATGTCTATATACTTCTTTCGAGGATCAAGCTGAACATAATTTAGTTTACAAGGTTATGTACAAGATATCAAATTGATTTCATAAAGACGGACATCTGGTAATCAAAGATTAGATATATATAACATCAGAGCATTGTGGTATTGTGTATAATCTTAGATTCATTAGAATTAACCACCTAAACTAAGTTCTCTAAAGCTAAATCCAGATACATAGCATATAATCTAATAATTTCGTGATGAAAGTTCCCTTTCTTTTTTGTCTTGGCCATTGATTATATACACTTCCTTAGCTTGGTCATGTTTCATTTCTTAGTTTTAGGCTTATGTTCTTACTATTTTTCTAGAATCCATCCTTTTCTCCAAAATTTGCGTTTATCCTCTTTTAAAGTTTTACATCTCCAGTTTTATTTTGTATTCCTCTCCAAGAAAATAAAGCTTCATTAATTTGGGATTTCTTAATTGTTTCAATCGTTAGGAGTTGTTTTTGTGTTTAAGCTATTGCAGACCATTTCAAAATTTAGACCATTTCTCGATTTTCCTACGAATCTCGCCATTTCATTTTGAGCTGCAATTTTTGTTCTTTTTATTTACATAATAATGAATATAATTTTTTTTTTGCAAATTCTATTATGTGTTAATGATTAACCGTTTTGATGCAATGTTTGGATATCTTGACGGGAACAATGAATTTCCAACTTCTTTCCAAAAATGTTTAACAACTCGTTATAACAAACGAGACATGGGCAAGCACATTTTAGACTAGAATGTGGGCGAGGAGATATGGTTGAGGAGGAAAAGTTAGGGAGAAGGGGGTAAGGAGGTAAGGGAAATGAGATGTGGGAGAGGAGCTTGGTCGAGAAGTGGGAGAGGATGCAAGGGAAAGATAGGGGCGAGGAAGAATGAGAGAAGGATGAAAGAGAAAGAAAGGGTGATGAGAATAGAGAGGAAGGGGATAGAAGAGAGATAAATGGGGAAAGCAGGGTCCCTTGTTGAATTTGCTCATCCTCTTATGCCTTCTGTTGATAGTTTTGTGTCATTTCGTTTATATCCCAAAGGTTGTTTCATAAAACGTCAAATGACCTTAGATATTACGAAATTTGTCTTAGGAAGAATTTTTTTTTTTTTTATGAAAGATATCTTGCAAAACAATTTCATTTTGTTTTAGGAAATAGTTTTATTAAACTTGCCAAAGTTAGTTTTGAAGAAGCATTTCGTAAAACAATATTTATTTTTGTTTTACGAAAGATGTTCCGTAAAAATTTCCGAATTTTATTTTGTATAATTCTGTTTAGTTTCATTTTACAAAGGATTGTCCGTAAAAAGTACTGAATTTAGTTGTGAAGAGTTTAATTCATAAAACACTATTTGTACGAAAGATGTTCTGTAAAACTTTCCAATGATAGTTTTGGGGAAGATATTTCGTAAAAAAATGTTTAGCTTTTTTTTTATGAGAAATGTTCCGTAGAACTTACCAAATTTAGTTTTGCGGAAGTATGATTTGTAAAAATAATGTTGGTTTTGTTTTATGAAATATGTTCTGTAAAACTTGCCGAAGTTAGTGTTGTTGAAGTTTTTTTGTAAAACACTGTTTAGTTTCATTTTACGAAAGATGTTCCGTAAAAATTTTCGAAGTTAGTTTTGAAAAAGTTTATTTCAGAACAGCCTTTTTAGTTTTGTTTTATGAACGATGTTCCGTAGAACTTGCAGAAGTTAGTTTTGCGGAAGTTTATTTCGTAAAAGCTGTTCAGTTTTACTTTGCACAAGATGAAATGTAAAATTTGCCTATGTCAGTTTTGTGGAAGTTTATTTTGTAAAATACTGTTTAGTTTAGTTTTGTTTTATGAAATATGTTTCGTAAAACTTGCCAAAGTTAGTTTTAAGGAAGTAAATTTTATAAAACACTGATTAGGTTTGTTAAGGAAGTATATTTGATTAGATAATGATTAGTTTTGTTTTACCAAAGATGTTCCGTAAAAATTGTCAAACTTAGTTTTGCAATATTGTTTGTATTTCATTTACAAAAGATGTTTTTGTAACTTTATTGACGTTCTTGCTAAGTTCATTTGAGGGTATGGTTTCAGATTATAAAGCCGATCAGACAAAATAACATCTTTCTTTTGCCCTAGCTAATAAGTAAACTAACTCGTGTTTGCATGGAAATTGTTCTTTTTAACTTATGGAAAGGGTTCTACGAGGCTTATTCCTATGTTTCATCATTTAAGCCGATGTGGTGTATAAAAAGAAATATTCTTTCTATATGTCGACTTGATTACGTGGATAATACAATTTTATTGGTCTATATGATTTTATCTATTGATAGGACTGATATTGACCCAACAGTTAGCCCCTAGCTTGATAGAATTACACGTGATCAGGACAGGATGATGATACACATTTCAGCGGAATCAGTGGCTAAGTATCACTTTTGAGTCCCATATAGTTTCAAGCGCGGTTTTCTAAGCTGAAGTTTCCCTGCTTGTGACCCAAAATTCATTTGCTTGGTGTGAGTGTAGTTGGATTGGTGCTGAAGCTATTAAAGCTGCCTACTTACCCTTTTGGAAGGGATCAACCAATCGTAAATTTTTTTAGAGTCAAGGTGTGTACAACCTGTTTTCCTTTGGAATCAGTAGGACCTCTACAGCGTAAATCTGTATAGTGTTAAGTTTTTCAAGCATGATGATGCTGATGGTGTTATTGATTTAAAGTCGAACATTTATTGGTCTTGAGCTTAACCTTCTGGTTGCTTTATTCGATGTTTCGGATTTACAAGAAATCTATGTTACGTTCATGGTTTACGCGTAGTACAACAACATATGAGAGAAAGACTGTGTATTGTCATCTCATTTCAGTCGCTCTAGCAAATCATAGAACTTAGCGTTTCCCAAAATGAGAGTGTATGCGGTTTTTTATGTTTTCATAGCCTCATAACATCCCAGTATCAACGAAGAAATATATTTTGGAATATTGTGTCATTGGCATATTGATACTATGTTTATGATATTTTTGAGACCAGTGTGATGGGTTTGGGGTAAGACTTGGGTCTACTTTCGGTTTTAGAGTTTGCGATTACTATTCGGCATATATCACAGTTGCAATTTTGACCAGGTTATATTCTAGAATTTGAATTCTGCAATAAGTTCTCGACTTAAATGACTTCTTCAATCGTAACCGAGCACCTACCCGGGAAAACCTAGAATAAATTGACTAATTTTTAATATATTTATTGGGCTATTATCCTTGTGTCAGATGTACAAGAACCTAATGTCAACTCTGTTTAATATGTTTGTATTCGTCTGTTGTGATCAACACACAATGAATGATAGCTCTTGTATGCTTACAGTATTGTTTTTAAACATTGGGAAGGTATATTATCGAGATTTGTTAGTCTGTGTGATTGAACGAGTTTCTAAGAATGAACTTTCATCAAGGAGTACATTTTACGCGTGTGCCATCTCTTCGAGTTTTTGAAGTATCTTACGATTTTGAAGACTTGTTTTTTTATTCCGAGTAAATGTAAATAAACGTTATGAAAACATTTTTTAGTTTGCTGTGAAAATGTTGTTCAAGTCGCATGGCCATGAATGTTTCATTTTGGTGTGAAGGTTTTTTTTTTAACTTATGACCGAGAATTTTTTTTGGTTAGATGTGAAGGCTTTGTCTAAGCCTTATGCTCGAGAGTGTTTAAGTTTGATGTGAAGTCATTGTTATATGGACCAAGTTGTGAGAGAGCATTGCCCGCGGTTAGGAACGAGCGTTCTGAGAGACTCGTCCTTGGAATTGGTTGCGAAGAGACGTAGAGTGTAAGTCTTCTTCGCATTTTGTTGTGAAGGAAGAAGGCATTTAAGCCGAGAGAGATGTTTTTCGAATGTCGTTTCATATGACTTATTTCTGTGGAAACTAATTTTTATAGCTCGTTCCCGCTAAACAAGAATTATCTTGTGTAAGTTATACAAGAATAATCTCTAATGATATTTTGTTATGTAGCCAAAGTGTTTCGGCTTGGCGTGAAGAATGTGTTTAGTCTTATGGTCTGAAGGATTGTATGTTGAACATTAAACCTTGTCAATTTAAGGTCATGTTTGTTTGGATTTGTTCTTGAGGATGTGTCAATTTTTGATTTGGGCTTAAGGAAGAGTAACGGGCCTCAGGCCAAATAGCTTACGTCAAGAGAGTTAGACCAAATGTGAAGGCTGGACTGCGCCATGGGTTGGCGTTGAAATGGCCAATGTAGTAGAAAATAATTTACTATTTTTGGTTCCGATCGTATGAAGACTAAATAGTATAATCTTTACTTTAGTTATATGTAAGTCATTTTCATATGTCTTTTTGTTAATTATGAAAGCCGTTCTGAAAGACTTTCATTGAACTTCGTTTTAGTTATTATGGAGATATTTGAAGCCGGAGAGGCTCAAAGTCGAAGCCTGAGAGGCTCAAAGTTGAACCCGCTGGGTGTAATCCCATAAGGTCCACTCCGAAATCAATAAAACCTTTTTTTGCATCCTTTTCATTTGTTTCTAAACGAGCTGCAACTCACATAGGTGTTCTCCACATGGATTTTTATGCTATGAACTTAGTTAGGTTTACTTCCTGGGTTGCTTTATTTCCATTGTAACAATACATCCAGACGAACTACTTGTACATTCTTGTCTGTGGAACGCTCATTCTAAAGTTCAAAATAAGATCCAGTTTTTTATAAATTCGTTTTGTTTTTTCTTTAAGTATTTTCCCCCTTTATTTGATCACTTGTCGATGGTCCCCGTAGAGAATCCGGATCCTCAAGGAATGTCGAGAATCTTTACTTTCCTCCATTTACTAAAATAAACAGTGCCAATTTTGGTTACCACATCTCCTATGATTTTTATTTTTGGTTATATGGGACTCACTCCTTTAATTCACACATGGTTTATGCTTTAAGACTTTCAATAGATGTTGTGTTATTAGTCTGATTCCGTACAGGTTGTCTAAACACGGGTCGACGAACTATTTCTCCACGAGAACTATCATATAGCATCAATTCCCCATCAAACTATAACCTAGTGTCAAATCTCCATGATTTGAAAGTTATAAACTTATTTTTGCACGAGTTAATAATTTCGAATGTATTTCTACCCGAATCGATACTTTGAAACTTAATTACCCATAGACCATAGTTTTAATTGGTTTATTATTAACCAAATAGTTTAAACCGGCTAAACCAAACCAAAACTCATTTTAAAAAGAATATTGTTTCTCTTCGTGTTGAAATTTCAAAAAATAGATTTTTTTTTAATTTCAAGGAAGTTTCAGGTTTATATTTTGTGTTTTCTGAAATTTAAAAGAAAACAAATTACATCAAGATTTCATTTTTATAAAGTTTAATAAAATCACAATGAACAAATAAGCTTGTTAAATTTGTATTTTTTTTTGAAATTTGAAAGAAAAAAAATAATTTTTTTTGATAAAAATATATGTCAAAATTCAACAAAACATCTATATTTTAAAATTTCAGCAAAAAGAAAAACAATATTCTTTAATAAAAATTGTTTAAAATGAGTTTTGGTTTGGTTTAGCCGGTTTAAACTATTTGGTTAATAATAAACCGATAAAAACTATGGTCTATGGGTAATTAAGTTTCGAAGTATCGGTTTGAGGAGAAATACATTCAAAAATGTTATTTCGTGGAGAAATAAGTTTTATAACTTTCAAGCCGTGGAGATTTGACACTAGGTCATAGTTTGATGGGGATCTGATGCTATATGATAGTTCTCGTTGGGAAATCGCTCGTCGACCCTCTAAACACGAAGTGCATTAAGAGCCACCGTAGACTTTTTTAAAACTATGTTGTTTGAAGGTCCTGGTGTCGCTAGGGTTTAAATGAATCTTACTTTGTCATTTTCCGTAAAAGTCTTCGGAAAATATATAAATTTCTTTCCCCAAGATCCCAAAGAAACCCTAGGTTACCCACAGAAAAGAAAGCACAAAAAATTGGGTACACATCTCTCACTGCTGCAATTCTTCCGAAAAACATTTGGAAAACTAATTTGATTCCCCCAGAATCAGTCAAAACTCAAATCCAATATAAAAACTAAGCAAAGCAAAACGCGAGATTGTATCCCTCGCTGCTAAAATGTCTTTCAGAATAATTCAGGTGATGCTTCTATAGCAACATAATCTTCGAATTCTTGATATTTGTCTACTAAGTCTGCTTCGGAAAAGTAAGCAAAATTGATATGTCATGAATTTACCTGTTTTTATCCATTATATATATTTGAAGTTGTCTTTACAGGTCTAGGTACTCATTGGACGAACTTTGAGTTTTTGAATCATTTTGGAGCTTTGAAGAAGCTTTTCTAAAAGCCAGAAGTCGGAAGCTGTTTTAATCACTTACCATCGATCGACGCTGAGTTATGGTCGTCAATCGACGGAGCAGCCGCCCAGATTTTTATGATGATTTGAAGATATTACGAATTTTACCCAGAAGTTCCAATATTTACAAGACAAGTCCCTGACCGCATTTTACCCTATTTATAGGGTTTTTATTAGTTTTGAAACCCTAAGCTTTTACAAAGATAGTTACTCCATAGAGAGAGAGAGAGAGAGAGAGAGAGAGAGAGAGAGAGAGAGAGAGAGAGAGAGAGAGAGAGAGAGAGAGAGAGAGAGAGAGAGAGAGAGAGAGAGAGAGAGAGAGAGAGAGAGAGAGAGAGAGAGATCTACCTATCACTTACAATGAAGATCTTAAACTCCTTGTTTCTTTACTCTATTTCTTATATACAATTTATTCAGAGTTTAATTATGTTCTTTATAATCATGTCTGAGTAATTCAATTGTTAGATTTAGGGTTTTCAAGGGTATTCTATGAATTAGTAATGCTGTATTGATATTAGGAATGTTTAATTAGTTTTTCATCTATATTGTTCTTATTGTTAGGATTAAGATTGATCACTTTAAACCTATATCTTAGGATTGATTGGCGCAACTGAAAGCTTGGTCAATAACCTGAACCAAAATTTAGATGACCTAAACTATTAGATTCAGAAGCGAGTTGATCTACTAGGTTAGAGAATTTATCAAACCTTGTCGACAAATCTGTTAGGAGTAGCATCAATCGACGGTACAATGTGACCATCGATTGATGCTCATGTAAGAATTAGCAATCGCTTAACCAGAGTTTGAGTTTAGAACAATATTTAAATAAAACCCTGGTAAATTACTTAATTCCATCCTCAACCTACTCGTGAATTCCCTTAAGCTTAATTCATTTCCGTATTGATAAAACCTACAAACCAATCTTGAAATCGCTTTATTGCTTATTAATCTTTGTCTAGCTGATATACCTCTTTATTTACTAGTTTTAGACCATTATTTGGACCATATTTGGAGTCTACTATGTGTGTATGGACTGCGTTTTAGAGTCTTTACAGGTCCATGTACGTTTTGGAGCATTGGAGTTTGCTAGAGCATTCAAAAGAGATATCCAGTAGCTGTTCACATTAAGTTAAGTACGAGTCAAAGTCAAGCATGACCATCGATCGACAGAGAATCCTTGTTGTCGATCAGCGGCCCACTCGTAGAGTATTGGATGACTTCAAGCCCAAGTCAAGACAAATTACGAGAAATTCCCATAGATGAGTTTTGACTTAGTTTATATGGGTTCTGCCATTGTTTAGGCAGAAGAGATGAGATACCCACATTTTATTTTTATAGCTTTTATTTTTCTTGCATTAAGCTTTTTAGTAGTTTAGGGGAGAAGATCTGAACTCCTTCTGAGATTCGTATTGGAACCCCATTTATTACTTTATGCTTTATATTATTGAGTTCATCATGTTTTCTTTGATTATGTCTTAGTAATTCACCTGTTAGATTTAAGGTTCATAACGATATTGATCAATTAACCCCAAAATAGGATTGCTAGGATGAAGTAATACCAGCCTTTTGAATTGTGTTTAATGCATGCGTTCTAGAGTAGCTAATTAGAAACCTGAAATTAGGACATGGACAACTACAAGGGTAGGTTCTGTCCCATAATTGATTTCATTGAGCTAGGTTGTTAGATGCATGTGAGAGATGGTCTAATTAACATATTGGATGAACTTTCTGTCTTATTAGCGTTGATCGACATCAGGCCTTAGCCGTCGATTGACGGTACACTTCTCTGTCTACATAGGAGAGTTGGGACAAGAAGGGGTCGGACTATTTAATATTTATTGTTCTAGCATATTGATAATTCCCTTTATCCAATCTATTATAGTTCACTTGCCTGAAACCCTAGATCTACTGCTTTTTCCATATTTGCATTTGCTTTAGTATTTTAGATAATTTCCTATTCCTGAAAAACCTACAACCAAAACAATTATTTATAATTTACCTAGCTTAACCATTAGAGTTAAAGAAATCTATTGTGTGCCCTCGCTCTCTATGGATTCGATCCCTAAGTATTGCAATTTCACCTCTCTTGGCAAGAGTAGTTCGTATGGTTAATTTGATAGATTGCATTATTAAAAACACAAACCTTAATCTGCACGCTGTCAAATTTGGCGCCGGTGTCAGCAAGCAAGGATCGCCATTAGATTTATTTATTAGGTTTAGTCTAGGGTTTTTCATTATTGCAGTTTAATAATAATTTATTTTTTCTTATCTTTTAGGTGCATGCCCAGCAGTACCAGAAGCAACCAGAAATTACTCTTCTCAGATCCAGTTGTAATCGAAAGTTGGATCTGCAAAAAGATACGTCAAGCATCAAGCGGCAGCAACATTGAACCGCCAATCGATGTTTCTTCTCGACCAACAGCGATTGACAACACTAACACGGCATTGATCGACAGTAGTTCACGAGTTCAGATGGTTGCAACTTTTTTTCGGTCCGAGATGAGAGAGGATACCTGTATGAACTTGAAGGTCATCTACGTAATCCAACATTTCAGAGAATTGATGATTAGGGGCTGCAATCCCTGAACTAGAAGTAGAAGCAGAAGCTGAAGTAGCTCGACTTGAAGCTAATGCCCAATATGATCAACGGACACTGGCATACTACAGTTGTCCAGACCAGTTATATGCTAACAGATCCCCTATTCGTCTTCTAGCTTTCCAGAATAATGACTTTAAGATCAAACCTTCCTTCTTTGCACTTGGTGACCATGGATCACGACATGAACATCCAATGGATCATCTGGAGATGTTTGAGGATCTTGTATATGTTATTAAGGCCAATGGAAGACTTGAGGACTATCTGTTTTGTAAGCTCTTCAGGTACTCACTTGATGGAGAAGCTTCGCATTGGCTTAAGCAGCTATCACCAGGATCTCTGACATCCCAGAATAATCAAGAATGCGTTCCTGCACAATTTCTTTGATGATGCGCAAGAAAAAGACTTGAGAAGCATAATCGCCACATTCACACAAGAACCTGGAGAATCATTCAGAAGCTCTTGCTTCCAATTTAAGTCATACCATAGAGACTATCCACAGCACGGTTTTGACAAGGTGAAGATACTTAGCACCTTCAAAGGTTTTAATCCACAGAACCAGATGGCTTTAGAGACAGCTAGTGAAGGGAATTCCAGCACTAAGAGTCCAGAAGAAGCAACAAAGCTTATTGAGAACTTGACGTCTAGCAATAGCACTAAGAACACTGATTATGAGAGGAAGAAATCAGTTCCAGCTTTGAGCGAAGAGAAGATAGATGAAGTCAAAGAAAATCTGGACAGTGTTCAGAAGTTTCTCAGGAAGCAAGAGGTGAAAGCCATAGAAGAAGAAGAAGAAGAAGAAGAAGGAGGAGGAGGACGAGGAGGACGAGGAGGAGGAGGAGGAGGAGGACGAGGAACAGGAGGAGGAGGAGGAGCTACAACCAGAGTTCATAAGAGCAGAGGCTCGACAACAACAACATGACCTTTAGATCTTCTTATCAGATGCCACATTCAGAGACTCATGAGAGCAAGTTAGAAGCCATGGTTGATAGGGTATTAGAGCAGCAGCAACATATGCTTTGTACATCAACCTCAACACAAAGTTTGATACTCTTAGAACTCATGTCAAGAAGTTGGAGAATCAAGTGGTCCAGACAAGTGAGGCCATTCAGAGACATGAGACCCTAATTAACGAGAAGGGGAAAGCTGCTCAGAAACACCACATTAGTGCATTGATAGGTGATGATTTTTGGCAAGAGGTGAAGAGAGAACATCTCCAAGAGGGAGATTTCCATGTAGAAAGTGCACTGGTGTCGATCAACAACCGTTTCTGAGCATCGATTTTCGGAACCCTCAGATTCTGTAGCTTTGTGTGAGTCCTCGAACATCGATCGATGTCGAGAAGTCAACATCGATAAACAGTTTTCAACAGCAGAACCAGTTCGTATACCAAGTCTGAATGCAAGCTTGTTTGTCAGGCATCCGAGTATGGAGACTACTAAACAAAACGCTGATACACCTGAGCCAATGATAATAGAAAAACAATCAAGAAGGAAGTAGAAGATTCCTAAACATCTGCGTAACGAAGCAACTTACAAAGAGATGAATGTCTTTGCCAAAAGAGTTTTTTTTTATATTCTTCTAGATACTCAATTTGATGAAGCGTACTATACTCATAGATTGTGGATGTTTTTTAGGGAATCCAAGGAGACAGATAAAGAAATAGAGCACATTTTTAATGGCCTCAAAGAGAAGCTGAAGCAGAGGATAACTCTCATGAAGAAAAGTGAATCTGGGAAGTTCGTGATTCCATGTTTTGCCATAGGCCACGAGTATCCCAATGCCCTCTGCGATACTGGATCAGCAGTCAGCATCATGCCTAGAGATATGGAAGAGAAGTTGAGCCTGAAAGTGGAGCCTTCCAGTGATTCATTCACTTTTGTGGACTGCTCCAAGGTGAATTCAGGAGGAATAGCCAGAGACGTCCCAGTGCAGATTTGGAACGCCTTAGTCCCAAGAGACTTCCATGTGATGGATATCAAGATTGATTGAAACTCTTCCTTACTCCTTGGAAGAGCATTCATGGCCATAGTTGGAGCTATGTGCGACATGTAGACAAATATGTTGTATACATCCTTAATAGATTCAAATAATTTTTATGAACTTGTTAAAGTCAAGAACAAGGCTACTCTTAAAGAATTGGGAGAGGATCTAGGTTTAATTGCTTACATGCTTCTGCAATTATGAGCAAAAGGAGGAGTCTGCGAAGATATCATCGATCAATACCCAACCCGTGACATCGATCGGCGACACCTACATACAAACACTGCATGGAACCCACCCTTTAGAATCAATCGATAACAAACTTCAACAATTGGTCGACGGTGTCAGCATACAACAATCAACCAATTGCAAACCTCAACCATCAACCGACACTCATGCCACAAAACAGAATGAAGAAGACAATCCAGAAAACATTGTGTACGCTGGACAGCAATACGTGAGTTGGCAACAGAGAACACAAACCCAAATTACACAGAAATTCACCCAGAAGAAGAAGCTGAGCACCATACATTAGAGTTCTGGAAGTCTAGAGGCTTCATACGGTTGAACGAAACCAAAGATCCATCATCGATTGATAATATAGGTCTACCATCGATCGATGGTCTCATCGAATATGGATCCAGAAATTTTTCCAACAACAACTGAAGAAGATTTCATTGGGAGAAGAGAGATGAGTATGGAATTTACAGAGATGAGGATGGCAATGCACGAGCCATGGATGGAAGAATCATTAATGTGTCTTTAAAGAGCCAAGATGCATGAATATTGATGTGTAGTACTTTCAAATTAACCATATTTACCAATTTAATCTCTCAAATAAGAAGTTCAGTGTAATACTTAGGGATCGAATCCATCAAATAAGAAGTTCAGTGTAATACTTAGGGATCGAATCCACATAGACTCTAGGATTTCACAATAGACTTATTGTTTTCGAATTAAATCTAGATGAGTTATAACAATAACAGTAAAAGCGATTTCAAGATTGATTTGGTTTGTGAGGATTAAATTAAGAGATTAGATTTAGGGGAAATTCTCAAGTAGGCTTAGATAATGCATACTAATAGATTGGGTTTTATTAAGCATCGTTTTGCACTCAAACCATAGGGTTTAGGAGATCGCTCTCGCGCATCTCAACTCAGCGTCAATCGATGACAATAAGATGTCATCAAACGATGCTCATTCTAAACAATATTAGTTTCGTGGTTTGATGGGTTCTCTAAATTTCTAATTCAACTCTCGTTTGTTACTAGTTATTTAGATTGTTTAAGATAGATTTCAGGTTATAACCAGACTCTCGCTTGCGCTATAGAACCCTAATTTCTATGATTGAGGTGATCAAGTTCAACTTAGCATTAAGAACAAATTAAACAAAGAACCAAGAAAATTACCCTAACAATTCTATAAAATCAACAATACATTACTACCATTGAATAACCTTGAATCTAATAGAGAATTACTCAGACATAGCAATAAAGAACATGAATAAATTCTTAATAAATTGCATAGAATAAACTAGGTAAAAATATAAGGAGTTCAAGATCTTCTCTGTAATGATGATCAGATATATCTCTCCAATAGGTGTAGCAATGTGTTCAAACTCTAAATTCTAAAACTCTGGTGTAACTTAGAAGACAACTCTCTCTTAGGTCTTCTAGGCTTAGGTAAAAAAATATATAGAAAACCCTAATAAATAGTCTAAATTTCGGCGAGGGACTTGTCTTGTAATAAAACTTTTGGGTAAAACTTGTAATTTCTCAAGCCTTCACCAATCTTGTTGTCGACTTGACTGTCGACTGATGCACAGTGTGTGACGTCGATCGATGGTCGATTCATAAATCTGGATCCGACTCTGAGTCTTTGCAGAATAATCCTTAATGCTCCAAAGTAGTCCAAAATCTCCAATTGCTTTCACTGAGTACCTAGACCTGTAAATATTCTAAAACAATACCAAATGCATATAAAAGGCTCTAAAAATACTCTATATATCATAGGTAAAAAAGGTAAAATCCATGGTATATCAACTCCCCCAGACTTAACTTTTTGCTTGTCCTCAAGCAAAAAAGGCCTGTGTAAGAAGTTTTGAAAAGCAGAACTCACATAATGTCTAAGTATAACTGTTATCCTACTTTGTTACATCCACATACTATCAAGTCAATTACAAAGAAACTTTATATATCTTTTCCTAGTATAGCAACCAAATCAATTTTACCAACAATTTAGCAAATACTAGTCTGACTCGCCCCTCTACTGATTTAATGTCGTTGCATAAATTAAAAGTGCACGCTTTACCCTGGGAGTATCGATCAAAGGATACATTGACTTTTACCTCTGCAAGTATCTTAACACACAAGTAGTCTTCTCTGATTCCTTTCCTCTCTCTCTTCTCACTTCTTCTTAGTCAATGTCTCTCTTATTCCGAGGGTAGCATTTTATTTTTTCATTGATTGAGATATTTGGATAGGCTTCTAGGAATCAAGCCCTAATGGTTTTTTGCCACCAGATCCTGTTCACTTCTTTTTGACCTTTATCTCTTTCTAGGATCTAATGAATCAAGCTTTAATGGTTGTAACCACCAAATCATGTTCGATTCCTTTTTAATCTGAAGGGGGGAGAGAAGGGAATCAGAAGGACACAGACTTTTAGTGTTGGAAATCAGCTTTGGTTCCTTCAAACTTTCTAAGCAAGTGTTATATAGTGGTAGGATGATCCACTTTGGTATCTCTAGTAATGTCTGCAAACAACCTTCTAAGAATGGTGCTAAAGTGTGGTTAGTCAATAATAAATCTTGATCATAGTCTCCTTCTTGAATCAATAAAAACTTTTTGAAAAACTAATAGAAAAAATTATATATTTATAGAAAAAATTATATAATTATAGAAATACAATTCAAAAACAAATATATAGCATTAGCAAATCTCCCCCAGACTTAAATTACACTGTCCCCAATGTAATCCATCTCAGATTGGTTAGGAGAAATTAAATCATAAGGAAACAGTGTTAGAAATAGTCGAATATACCAACTCTGTTAGGAGTATCGATCGGTGACAGTAGGAGAGCGTCGACCGATGGTGAACCATCAACGTCGATTGTTGGTGTATTCGTGGTATTGATCGATGATGTATTCGAACTATCAGGTTAGCTTTCAATAATAGAATAAATACTGAAATAAGTAGTAGTATAAATAAAGTTAGAACTTGTAACTCTCTGTTAAATCGCCTACCATCGACAACAACAAGGAGGCATCGGTCGATGCTAAGCTGACAGACTGAATCATGTATGTCTACTCTCCATTTTGATAATCTCTCTTTGGGTTAGCTATGTTAGACACTCAAGCACACGTTAAAAACATCCAAACATCGATAAATAGATAGTCTAAATCCAAATACAACAAGATAAATAAATATAAGTATAAGTCTGAAAGTGAAATGAAATAAAGACAAAGGAGTATCGAAGGGACTACCCCTCGTCTGATGTATCTAGGTCATGCTGCTGCTGCTGTGGTGCTGCTCCCGGTGGCGATATGGCTCTGGTCCTGGGACGGCTGAAGCACTGGAATCGAGACATCGTTTCCACCCTGGCCCATATCGCTCGAAATGTGTCCACCACAACTCGCTGGAAAACATTGTGGTCGTGCGTGGGGATCTCTAGGAGCTGGGGGAAGGCTGGGAGTGGTGGAGGTGGCTGTGCCGGATCGTCCGCTGCAGCTGCTGCGACCGGGTATGCTGGTCTGAGGCCTCCTCTGCGTCGTACTCTGAGAGGTGCCTTGTGGAGGTGGCACTCAGCTGGGTGGATGCGAGGCGCTGTAGATCATCAGAGAAGTCTGTCACCTCATGCACTGGAAGCTCTATCATCTGAGGTCCCTCGTCATCCACAAAGGACCAAAAGCGTCCCTCCTTCAGCCACTGGGTCCTCATCATGTGACCCTCATCCATGAAGCATATCTCCCTCTCTACCGAAGCTCCCTCGAATCTAATGCCAAGAAAGCTACCATGGGTGTCAAGAGGCTCCCGATTGTCTCCCTCTTCGTGCCAGAACCCTTAAAGGGTTTGTCCTTCAGGGTCGCAAGGTGCTCAGCAAATATGTCCCCCAAGTTTACCTGCTGATCGCTCATAGGTGGAGGCAAGACCTCATCGTCGAGCCCAACTAATTCCCTGACGGAATAGTACATCAATGTCAGCTCCTAAACCCTAACCTTGTTGGGTTCCATGTTGCACAACAGGGTGTTGGTAAGGATCTTCAGGAAATAGCGCAAAGTAGGGTGACAGACGTCCGTCTGAGTGGCTGATGCTGTGTCAAAATGGCATGTTCCAATGAGGCCCAGAAGGTAGTCAGACCTGGGAAAGCAGAAACTGAACAGGCGATGGTGCCGATGTCAAAGCCATAAATCACACAGAGTTGCAGGATGGGAATCCGGTACCGGCTGCCTCTAATGAGAAAAGTCAGGGTGGCCTCATGCGCCACCTTCACACTGGGGCTCTTGGAGAGCACCTGAGCCGTAGCTATGCACTGTTGGACCAGGTCGGGATACATAGGATATGGTTTAGTATCCATGGTGCCCAATCCAAGCTCCTGCCCCATCTGTCTAAAATCCGGGTAAAGCCCCAGCTTCTTCAGAGTTCGCTTATCGGCAAACTTGGTGGGCTCGATGGTAACGCTTTGCCAAGCGTTGTAGTAGAGGCTGTCAAAATCATCCCACTTCTCGCTCATGGGATGATGTGTGCACTCCCTTGACGCCACAATTTATAAGGGTTGGGATAATCCTCGAATGTCACAAGTAAGGCCTCCTCCTCTTTGGGCCAAGGGTCTCGGCATGGGGGACCCCATGGTGGAGCACTGGAGCTACCAACCTTGCACCGCACTTTTTTTCTCCTCTCGTCCATCAGCATTTAATCAAACAAGGCACAAATCAGAATCGATGTCGAGATTAAAAGAACAACTGTCAATCGATGTACCGCATGGTCATCGATCGACAGAACCTCATGGCCATCGATCAACGTTGACTCATGGGAATCGATCGATGGTGCATCGCGGATCATGGATTACCAAATTGGGAATAATGAACTCAAATCGTGAAAATCATGTTCAAACATAGTAGATAACTCCTAATCTAGTACTCTATCACCCTAAATCATCCTAAATTTTGAATTAAACCACAAAAGATTCTATTTTGCTTCAAACCCTAAAAATTTCTCTAAACTTATAGATTTAGAGATACCTTGATGAATGAGTGATTTAATGAAATAGACAGGTATAAAGGGTGAAAATCGAGTGATATATGATTAAGAATGAGGAAAGTCGGCCAAAAATCGGGAGAGAAATCAAGTGTTCTACTCGTTTGTGTTTTGGAGATTGTGGAGAAAAGTGATTTATGAATCGGGATCGAGTCGAGTTAACCTACTCGACTCACGACCGTCGATCGACGGTTTTATAAGGGCGTCGATCGATGGTCTGTTCGGTGACTCCACATTCACTTGAGAATTTGTAATTGCGTAAATATTTGATAAATGATTATTATATATTTGTTATTAATTAACTAATTATTGCTATTATATATTTTCGTCTTCTTGTTTTATGTTTTTATTATTTCTTGTATATCTATATAACTTTTATTATTATTAAATATGTATATATATATATATATATATAATTTTATTAAAATTAGTGGGCTGCCTCCCACTCAGCGCTTGTTTAAAGTCGTTAGCTTGACGAAAAATAGGCTTATCATTGGGGGTTAGGCACCTCTAGATGTGCGGTCTGAGAATGCGGAATTTCAGTGCTAGCCCAATAATGTTTCACTTGATGCCCATTCACCATGAAATCTTCTTCTTTAGGATTAAATAGGAGAATTTTCCCGTAAGACGTAACTTCTTTGATGGTGAAGGGTCCGGACCAACGAGAACGTAGTATTCCAGGAAATAGAGTTAACCGAGAGTTGTACAGTATTTGATCGTTCGGTTTGAAATGCCGTGAAATAATTTTCTTGTCGTGATAAGCTTTCGTTCTCTCCTTGTACAATTTTGAGTTCTCGTAGGCGCGATACCTGATTTCGTCGAGCTCATTTAGTTGAATTAATCTCTTTTCTGCTGCAGGTTTAGCATCAAAGTTTATCTTTTTTACTGCCCATTCTGCTTTATGCGCTAGTTCTACAGGGAGATGGCAGGATATTCCATAGATTAAGTAGAATGGGGTAGTTTACAATGGTGTTTTAAATGCTGTTTGGTATGCCCAAAGTGCATCATCTAGCTTCAAAGACCAATCTTTACGGGTTGATCCTACCGTCTTTTCTACGATTTCTTTGATCTGACGGTTGGATACTTTCAATTGCCCGCTGGTATGAGGATGATAGGGTGTAGCTACTCGATGGTGAACTCCATGTTTCTTAAGTAGTTTTTCGAACACTTTGTTAATGAAGTCGGTGCCTCCATCGCTTATTACGATTTGTGGAACTCAGAATCTGGGAAAGATAATACTCTTGAAGAGTTTAACGACTACTGCAGCATCATTTTTTGGAGTCGCTATTGCTTCCACCCATTTAGATACATTGTCTACAATAACCAGTATGTATTTATTTCCGTGTGAAGAAGGGAAAAAGCCCATGAAATCGATGAGCCAGTAATCAAACACTTCAACTTCAAGCATGAAATTTTGTTCCATCTCGTTTCTCTTGCTGATTTTTCCTCTTCTTTGGCAGGGGTCGCCTTTTGCTACGTAGGCTTGAGCATCTCGAAACATAGTCGGCCACCAAAATCCCGTTTGTAGGATTTTTGACACTGTCCTAAAACTAGCGAAATGTCCGGCGTAATCGGATCCGTGACAATGACAGAAAATTTCTGGAATTTTGCTTTAGGCAACACATCGTCTATATATACCGCCAGAACAATGTTTGTAAAGATAAGGTTCATCTTTGTGATATCTCTGGATTTCTCTCAAAATTTTCTTTTTATGATATCCTTTGAAGAGTTTGGGTTCTACTTCGGCCGTAAGATAGTTTACTTTATCTTCATACCAAGGTCTATCGGCGGTGTTTAGTGCACACACCCCCCGACTTAAACTTCTGACTCCGGGAGAATCATCATTTGGAGTCGAAAGATTATAACTGACGTTGATATTTATTGGAATGATTATATCATCGTCCTTCTCAAATGTATCGTCGATTGATGGAGTCTGGACCAAATCTATTGATGCTTTTATGGCTATAATCGTTCGATGGTATTAGTGTGTCGTCGATCGATTCCATTTCGTGTGCCGAACTGACTCTACCAACGAAAGTCAATTCTGCTAAGTAGATATTTTTTGTGGGTAATAAATCATCTATAGGTATGTCTTCGTCTACCCTTATTCGTGATAAGTGATCTGCGACTCCATTTTCTACTCCCTTATTATATTTGACTTCTATGTCGAATTCTTGGAGGAGGAGAATCCATCGTAAAACCCTCAGATTAGCGTCCTTTTTGTTCATTAAGTATTTCAATGCTGCGTAGTCGGTGTGAACTACTACCTTTGAACCGACTAGATAGGATCGAAATTTCTCGGAGGCGAATACCACAACCAATAGCTCTTTTTCTGTTGTCGCATAATTACGTTGGCATCGTCCAGAGTTCTCCTGGCGTAGTATATAGCGTGCAACTTTTTGTTTTTCTTTTGTCCAAGTACCGCACCTACAACGAAATCGCTGGCGTCGCACATAATTTCGAATGGTAGATCCCAGTCTGTTGCTTGGACAATAAGGGCGGATACAAATGCTGATTTGATTGTTTTAAAGGCTTCGAGACATTCTGGCGTAAAATTGAATTTCACCTCTTTGCACAGAAGTGCAGTAAGGGGTCTAGCAATTTTGCTAAAATCTTTTATGAATCTCCTATAGAATCCAGCATGTCCTAGAAGACTTCTAACGTCTTTGACGTTAGTGGGTGGCGGCAGTCCAGTCATTACGTCAATCTTTGCCTTGTCCACCTCAATTCTGGCATCTGAGACCTTGTGTCCCAAGACAATTCCGTTGTTAATCATGAAATGACATTTTTCCCAGTTCAAAACCAGATTTTTCCCTTCGCATCTAGCTAATACCTTACACAGGTTATCGAGACATGCTTTGAAATTCGGACCATAAACCGAGAAGTCATCCATGAAAACCTCCATGAAGTCCTCGATCATATTGGTGAATATTGACATCATGCATCTTTGGAAAGTCGCAGGGGAGTTACAGAGTCCGAATGGCATCCTGCCATATGCGAATATTCCATAGGGACAAGTAAAGGTGGTCTTTTCTTGGTCGTCTGGATGTATGGGGATCTGAATCCGGAATACCCGTCAAGAAAACAATAGTACTCGTGGCTTGCAAGCCTTTCTAACATCTGATCGCTAAAGGGTAAAGGGAAATGATCTTTTCGTGTGGCAGTATTTAGTTTCCAGTAATCGATACACATTTTGTTTCCGGTGATAGTTCTAGTAGGGATCAATTCATCTTTGTCATTTTTTACCACGGTAATTCCTCCTTTCTTTGCGACAACATGAACAGGGATGACCCACTTGCTGTCTGAGATTGGATAAATAACGCCTGCTTCTAGAAGTTTCATGATTTCCTTTTTAACTACTTCCTTCAGGTTAAGGTTCAATCTCCTCTGATGCTCGATGGAAGATTTTGATTCATCATCAAGGTGTATCCTATGCATGCTTAGAGCGGAGAAATTCCCGGGATGTCATCTGACAAATATCTGAGAGCCTTGCGGTGCTTCTAAAGTTTATTCAACAACAATGCTTGCTCTCCACTACTCAAGTTTGCATTTATGATGACAGGATATGAGTTTTTGTAAAGAAAAGCGTATTTAAGACCGGCTGGAAGTCGTTTGGATTTGATTTTGGGTAATTTTTTCCTTGCTCTAGTCTTTGGTCACAGTACGCTGTCGATCGATGGCGATATCGGGGTGTCAATCGACGGGGGTCGATAAATCGAGTTCGTCAAGATTGACATTAAAAATTTCTTCTGTGGCGTCCATTAACCTTGCATACTTCCAGTACGATCTTCTAACTTAGAGATGTCGCCTTCAGGAGATGTGCTTGCTTTCTCTAGAGGTTCGTTCAAGCACATGTCTATGAATGATTCTTCTGCTAGGTCGGAAAGGTAATCGATATGGTAGGTTTGACAGTCGATCAAAGGTTTTTTTATTATCTTTTCCATATCAAAGACCATCGTTAAATTCCCGTTGTTGAGGCATATACATCCTTCTCTAACATCAATGATCGCCCCGGCAGTGGCCAGGAAAGGTCTTCCTAAGATAATCGGATTTCAAGGTTCCCGCTCATATTTAAGCACTATAAAATCTGCAGGTATATTGCAGTTATGAATATGTAAGGGTACATCCTCAAGTACACCTTCCGGAATTCTAGTGGATCTATCAGCTAAAACGAGTGTGACCCTGGTAGGTTGAAATTGTGTTAGCCCGAGAGCGACTGCAATGGAATAAGGCATTAGGTTGACACTAGAGCCTAAATCGCAGAGGGATCTTTGAAATCTCTCCTCGCTAATAGTGCAGTCCAAAATGAAACTACCGGGATCAGGGGGTTTAACTGAAGTTTTTCCTTGAATATTTCACTCATTTCTTTAGATACCATCATCATGCAGTGTTCTGATTCATGGAATCCTCGTGATGCTGCATCTTTCACGTACTGCTTAATAGTAGACGTGTTGTGAATGGCATCTCTTAGTGGCATCTCAATACTTACTTTTTCAAACGCTTTCTTGCATATTGCCTTTTCGAACTGCTTCTTCCTATGCTTAGCGTTTTTGGAGGAAAGGGGGCTTTTGATTGGTATATTTTTCTTAACCGGTTTGGTTGGTTCTGGGTCAGAGCGTCGATCGATTCTTTCTTCAGGGCGTCAATCGATTTTCAGTAAGGGGTGTCAATCGATGTCCAGTACGGGGTGTCGATTGATGTCTCTCACGTTTATGTTGTTTCCCTTAGGTTCAATAATTGATTCCTTAAGGTCGTCATTTTGGCCTAATAATTCAGTTTTAGGAAGGATTTTTCAGGATCTTTCTCGTAAATTTTGAGCGGGATGGGATGTGATTTTTATTTTTCATCCGTCGTGTTTTCTCAAATTCATCGATGGTGATTCTTTCTTTAATGCCATGGGTGAGATGTCGACCGCTTCATATAGCTACGACATTGCAATGGCTCCTAGGGTTAGCATCTATTTTACCAGGTAAGAATCCATCCTCTCTCCTGATGGATATAGCGGTTCTCGTCACTTGGTTGTCGATTCTCTTAATGTGTTCGCTCAGATTGTCAAATTTTTCTGTCATCTCTGAGTATATAAAGTCTAACTTTTCATTAAGGCTGGTAGATATTCTACAGTTTCCATTGAAGACTTGGTTCATTTTTGACTTTGAACTTTTTTCGTATCTATTCACAGTGGTGTCGTAGTTACTTGTGAAATTGCTAGCGCTTTCCCTAAATCGTGGATCGTTCAGGTTCATCACATCAGAGAAGTCGACTCGTTTTTCAAAGTTGGAAGGGGCAGCATTGTCCTCACCATAGTATTGAGATAAGTAATTTCCATCCAAAAGGGTTGCAACTTGTGCCAAAGTTTTTCTAACTTGGATCGAGTGTTTCTCCTCTGTGAACAATTGTGGTTCCTCCCTTCCTGTGTCTTTTTTTTTGAAAGCTGATATAGCTTATTTATTACCAGTTTTAGACCATATTATAAGCTCAATTTAGGGTCTGTTATGTGTGTTTAGGCTATGTTTTAAGGTCTTTATTGGTCTAGGTGCATTTTGGAGATGTATGAAGATACTTAGAGCTTTTGGAGCATTTAGAGAAGAATAATCTATAACTGACCATTGTGAGAGTCAAAGGACAAGACTACCATCGAGCGACGACACAACATTGGCGTCGACCGATGCTACATGACCAAGATCGATCGATGTTGCACATCTGCCATAGATCGATGTCCAATTCGCAGACATCCAATCTTCAAACCCAAGTTGGAGACCAGACACAAGATTACAAGATTACCCCTGGACGAGTTTTGACCTAGACTTTAGGGTTTTATATTTGTATTTTATATATTGCACCAAAAAGAGAGAGGGGGGGGGGGGGGGGTGTTGGGTGCTTAGGTTTGTGGCAAAGTGTGTGTGTGTGCACCACCAGTCCATAGTTTTAGGATTTTTTTAGGGGAGAAGATTCATAACTCCTTGGGTAAACTTATATTGGAACCCCAATATTTTATTTATGCATTATATTCAGATTATTATTCTTACTTTAATTATGTCTGAGTAGTTATCAACTAGATTTAGGGTTGAATGATAGCAATCATGGATTAGCCCAAAAGTAGGATTGCTAGTTTAAGTTAATATCCATCAATTAAGTTGTGCTTAATGCTGCATTCTAGAGTAATAACTAGGATCTCGAAAGTAGGACATGGACGACTACGAGAGTAGGTTCTGTGCCAGAATAGACTCCATTGATCTACGTTGTTAGGCTCATGCGAGAGCTGGTCTAATTTGCTTGGTGAACATATCAAATTTCATTCACACTTCCTTCTGATTTCACTGTCAATCGACACCAGGCCTTAGCCGTTGATCGATGGTATTTCCTTTTGCTGGCATACGAGAGTTGGATTTAAAAGGGTAAGATTAGTTAATATTTGAGTTCTAGAATATTTACATATCCGTGCATCTTATTTCCTATAATTCATTAAGCTTCAAACCCTAGATCTAGCATATTTACATTTGCATCTAGTTAATCTATCAGCATATTTCCATATTTACATTATTAGCATATTTCCATATTTACATTATTAGCATATTTCCATTTTTACATTATTAGCATATTTCCATATTGCATCTATACCTTCGAATAAGAAATATTTCCTTGACCAGATTATTTGTTACCAATATATATAATTACCTAGCTTAGTCTTTAGAAATAAGAAATCTATTGTGTGCCATTGTTCTCTGTGGATTCGATCCCTAAGTACTACATTTGATCTCTCTTGGCAACAATATTATTTTGTGTGTTATGATTAAGGGTTAATTTGACAGTTATTTGTTTAGTATATTTATAGCCTGTTAGAACATAAAAACACTGAGTGTCAAAAGCTCTACCTAAAGCTATGTTCTCTATCCGTCTTTTTGCGCTTGCAGGACTTCGGGTGTCGAATTTACCCTCACTGGCTGTATCAAGAATGGTTTGATAGTCTAGCTTTAGTCCCCTATATAAAGTGTTGATGAGTTGGGGTTCTGAGAATCCATGGTGTGGGCATGAAAGTTGGTAACTCTTGAACCTCGTCCAAGAGTTTTTAAAAGATTCGCGGCTACCTTAAATGAATGTGGATATTTCTCTCCTTGCTTCCTAGTACCTCTCCTCGTCGAAGAAGTGATTGATGAAAGATCTTCTAATATCTGCCCAACAAGTCATGGATCCTGGTGGTGGTTGGTTCAGCCACCTCCTTGCGTCACCTTCTAGGGAGAAAGGAAAACGTTTGCAGTGATTGAAATTGTCGTTCACCATGTCTTCTAGCATCTCGATGTGATCGTTCAGGTGTTCAGTTGGAAAACCAATGAACTGGTTTTTGCGCGCCATAATTAGGAAGTCGATATCAAGATCAGAGCATCCTGTATGGTTATCAGATATTCGAATTGCAGACCTATTGGAATAGGTTCTGCTGGGTATAGGTATTCGAGCATTGGAAATTCATGCTTTACCTCATTCTTTGAAGATTTAGTGATTTGATTGGGAATTGCGGCTACTTGATAATTAATTAGTTGGCTTACTTTGTTGCTTTTATTATTCATTGGTTCTATCAAGACAACTTTCTTTTTATCAGAATTAGTAAATGCGTACTTACCTGCTTCGAGCTGATCAGTATCAATCGATTCCAATGGAAGAGTGTCGCTCGACAGCAGTGGACTAGCGTCGATCGATTCCAGACTAGCTTCGTCGATCGATGGTTGTTGTCCTGAATCCATATTCTCTCCATTAAGTACATGTGCCATAAGGTTCAAGGGAAAAAAATAAATTAGCAGACAGTAAATGATATAGCCTGTTAATTACCAGTTTTAGGCCATGTTATAGGCTCTATTAGTGTTACAGCCCAGAATGGGGGTCGTCCTGATTGTGGTTGGATGCTTAAATCGAATCGACCAGAAATGATCGATTTATCGATATGTTTAGAATCTACCTTGCAAACCTGAAACAAATGGAAAATAAATGAGATGCGGTTTATTCTATGAACTAAACAATCAAAATGAGCAAATAAAAAGGATAGATAGGATGGAATTAGGCTGCTCGATTTATATCACTCTCAGCCTAATCAAAAGGTGATCGATATGGAATGAGATGGTGCTTTGCTTGCTGGATGTGTATCACTCTCAAGCTTGGCAAACGAATGGGATGGAAGTGAGGATGGATTTAGGACGCCACAAGACTCTATGGAATGGAGGCTTGATAAGTCGTGGTGCTTTGGAGCTGATTCTCACAAACTCTAAAGACTTAAGACAATAGTTTTGGAAAAACTAGAAAAACTGCATAATCATTCATAAAATTCAAAGTAGTGTTGTTTTTGTTTAAAATGGACGACTGGAGCTTATATAATGCTCAAATAAAGGACTCTAGACAAGACCAAACGGTCATACAGAAGACAAGGAAAGAAAATAACTTGAAAATAAAGTTTGGTCTTCAAAGGAGTGATCTTGGGAGATTTTATGGCTGTTGGAGGTGACTTGCTTAGCCATAAATGGGGAACTTGATTCCCTTTGAATCTGGACGGTTTGAGAGGATAGGATAGCTTTCTGGGAACCCTCTTGATGGCTTGTAGGGTCTTAAACTTGTGCAGGAGCTGAAGAAGTAGCTGTTGGACTTTTAAATACCAAGGCTCGAAATATGGTAAGTTGTGGTTAATGAGGATTCTCCTAATCCTCTAGTTGCTGGAGCATGTTAGGACGCCCAGGACTTATTTTAAACCTTCTGGATGGATTATAATGTCTCCTGTCTCCCAAAGAAAGGTTTGGTTCGAGCAAAATCCAATTGGTTGGAAACTTTCCCCAATTGATGTCGGTTTGGTCGGTTTTGGGAAATTGATTGTATCTTGGTTTTCCCATGACCAATCCTTCTGATTTCGGTCATTCTGGAAAGCTAATAAACTCCTATTGAATTGCATGTTAGATCCTGGATATGGCCGCTTCTTGGTTGGACTGATCTTCACTTCTAAAGGCTGAACCTCGCAACTGGATGGGATTGGAAACCTCTATTTTGTAAAATCCATAACTTCTTGTTCCGTGAATATTTTCTTGAAATTCAAAGCCTCAGTGCTTCCTTGATGAGTAAGACTTTGTTTAAAATTGATTTAACTCCAAAATACCTTCTGGTTGTTGAGATATTCGCCTTGGACTGAACCTATGTCACAGGAACCTCTACACTGGTTGGTATGGACATTTTGGTGAGGCTCTGGACGAGCTGCTGGTTTGATGGCCGCATCATTCCCTCCCCCTTGTAAAGTTTTTGACATCAAAACTGGATAACCTGCACCAAGATAGAGTAACTCAGCTTTCATTCTCTTTTGAGATTCCAAAGTCTTACCTCGGTGTTGTTTCGGTTTGGGAATGAATTGGGCATCTGGTGGCTCTTCTTTGAAAAGGTGTGAAAGGATCACGCCTATGCTTTGGTTATGGCCATTGCATCTATTATAGAGTGTATTGTTCTTCAAGGTTTTGGTGGCCACGTTTCTCATCTTCCTTGGAGTTGGTTCTCCTAACAACATAAGATGATCCGGTGGGATCTCTTCTGATACTAGAGTTTTATGAACAGAATGTGTTATGGTTGAATTTACCTTAGTTGCATCAGCATGATGAAGAATGAAATTCTTCTTTGGACAAGTGTGGTTGGATGGCTGCCTCTTTTGCATCTATTTACCTTGGTAGGTGTAATCACCTTCTTGTGACACATCAGCTCGGTTTTTGTGTCCTTCTTGAATTATTCCTGGATCAAAACATCTTGGCAAGACAAGTGTATTATATCAAAGAAAAATGGAATTATAAACTGATAAGAACATTGAACACTTAACCTTTAACTTAGCTGCGGCAGTAGTGAACTCTTGTGTTTGCTTCAAGCTTATTGTACAATCTGATTTTGGCACTTTTGACAAGAACAAGTGTATCATATCAAAGAATTTAGATGCTAAGGACGTGCTACTACCAAAGAATACCTCAGTGTTGGTGGATTTAAATGGCAAGGATTCAAAATCGCCTTGGTCTTGTTTCTGGTCAGAAACTAAAAACATCTTGGTTGGTGCTTCTTCTTTTTGGGCAGTGCACTCTCCTTGGTTACCTGTACTTATTTCACAATCTCTTGGACAAGACAAGTATATCAATCCTGTCATGGATTTAATAATAAAATTATGATCTAGAGTGAAATGTACCTCAGGCTTTAGCACTTGAACATTCTCTTGTTCAAATTTTGGTTTCCACTTGTGGTGTGGGTTTTGATTGAGCTCATGTTCTGGTTTGGCCTTTTGAACTTCAGTAAGAATATGGCTCTCATCAGGTATCCCTGTACCAAGGATATACACGTTTAAACCAGTATCTAAAGGTGATGTTAAACACTTACCTTGGTTTGATACTTTGGTTACTGGTTTTGCATCTTTAAGCAATTTGGGTGGCACCATGTCTTGAGACTTCTTCTGGTCCATCACAAGGGCTACGTTTGGTGGTTGCTCTCCCTTGATTTTATGTGCCTCAGTGCCTATTACAAGACCTTGGAATGTGCTGGTCGGATGGGACAACATGGATGTCCCTAAATTGGCCTCCTTAGGCAACATGTATTGCTTTGTGCATTGAGCTTCTTTCTGGTCCATTGGAAGGCAAGGTCCTGGGGTGTCATATCCGTGGGGTATAGGCTCCTTATGACCTGTAATAACACTCTTGGACAAAGAGAAGTGCATCATACAAGTAGTATATGAGTCATGAACCATATTATCAAGGGTAGGACTTACCTTAGCCTTTACTTGCATAGTAGCTGGTTCTGGTTCTATTTTGGTCCTGCTCAAAGTGTCTTGGCCGACACTTTTACTAATCTCCCTGGCCTCTGGTATGTCTCTCTTCTTGTCTAAGTAATGGCCAGTGGTGTGGACTTGGTTTGGCCGCATGCTGCCTTGTGAAGGCAAGCTTCTTTGTCCTTCTTTTGACACCTCTCTTCTTGCATCTTTGGGAACATGAGTTGGATACCTCCTTGGATATAGTTCCTGGATTTCAGAACTTGTGTAATATGGTGCAAACTCATGCCTCATTACTTCCTTAAGGGCTCTCCACGTTTTGATGGTTGGCTCCTTGTAAAACCATCTATCATCTTCTTCTTTTACCCACCATTTAAAGGCATCTTCTCTAAGTTGATCAATGGCATAAGACAACCTCTCCTCTCTCTGGATGTTGTTGTAGTAGAACCATTCATCAGTATTTCTTTCCCACCTTATATAACCTCTCTTCCCTAAAAAAGTAAAGAGTTGAACTTTATCAGCAACATCATTATAATCAAACCGATAATTAAGAGCATGATGGTTGTGGGATTTAGAAGTTGGATGTTGGTTGATCCTTGAAGGGTCTGGTGGCTTATGCTCAAAATATGCAGCCTCCGGTGCATTCACAAAACTTCTTTCTCCTGGTTGTGGACGTTGGCCTTGAGCTTTGTTCCTTTTCTCCAGCTGAGAAATCTTGTCCTTGAGCTCTTGTAGAGCTGCCAGCTGCTGGTTCATTGTGGCCCTTAGAGCATGATTAACCTAGCACCCCATATGGGGTGCTTAATTTTTTTTTTCTTTTCTAAAAAAAAAAAATTAAAAAAAAATAAACCAATCGCGGGCCGCCACGTATTAGTGGGGCCGCAAACAGTAGAAGAAACACACAAAAAGGGGTGCTTATTTTGAAGCTTTTAGCACCTCTTCTTCTAATTTGGTGGGCCCCCTCCTACAAAAACCCACTCTAAGCACCCTCTAAGATCCCCCATTAATGCTTCTCTTAGAGTCTGGCCGTGTGCTTCCTCTACCATTGCTTCCTGAAAAGAATTTCAAAGAGAAAGTGAAGGTATGGCAAGTTCTGGTCGAACCAAAATAAAACAAATGCAGTAATGAAACTTAATCTAAACCGAGAATTATGCAAGTATGAGCCGAAATGAAATACTAAGCAAAATTATTTTTCTTTTTGGTTTTCTGATGAAAGCACGAAATGAAGACAATATGAAATGATAATAAACACAATTAAAAGTGAATATGAAATGCAAACTATATTTTTTTTTTTTGAGTTTTTCCTTGTTATACAATACAAATAACCGAAAATGGAAACAATGATGTTTGCTTGAACCAAAATGATATAAACTAAGCTAAATAATTTTTTTTTTTTAAATGCATGATATGATATGCAAGAAATTTAAATGATTCAATTTTCTATCTCCTTTTTTTTTTAAATGCAAGATTTACTCAAGAAACAAATATGGAATGCAGATTTTTTTATGCTTTTCTAAAATTGAAACAAATAACAAAATAAATGAAAACACGTTTTTATTTTCTTTTTCTGAATAATATGAAGAAGTAGCTGTTGGACTTTTCAATACCAAGATTCGAAATATGGTAAGTTGTGGTTAATGAGGATTCTCCTAATCCTCTGGTTTCTGGAGCATGTTAGGACGCCTAGGACTTCTTTTAAACCTTCTGTATGGATTAGAATTACTCTTGGCTCCCAAAGAAAGGTTTGGTTCGAGCAAAATCCAATTGGTTGGAAACTTTCCCCAATTGATGTCGGTTTGGCCGGTTTTGGGAAATTGATGGTATCTTGGTTTTCCCATGACCAATCCTTCTGATTTCAGTCATTATGGAAAGCTAATAAACTCCTATTGAAGCCCATGTTAGATCCTGGACAAGTCCTCTTCGTGGTTGGACTGATCTTCACTTCTAAAGGCTGAACCTCGCAATTGGATGGGCTGGGAAACCTAAATTTTGTAAAATCCCTAAATATCAACACATAGAAACCAATGAAAAGGAGATAAGATAGCTTTGCTAAAAGAATTTCTTAAATTCCTCTAGACACTTATTTAGATGAGGCTTATTATACTCACAGATTGTGGATATTTTTCAGGGAAACAAGGGAGACAGATGATGATATAGAAATAATGTTCAATCACCTCAGAGAGAAGATGAAGTAGAGGACCTGTCTGAAGAAGAAAAGTGATCCTGGAAAATTGGTTGTTCCATGCTTCATCAAAGGAAACAAATACCCAAATTTTGTTTGTGACGCTGGATCTTCAGTAAGCATTATGCCAAAGTCAATGGCAGAGGAGCTGAATCTGGAAGTGCAACCCCCCAACAATTTCCTTACATTCGTAGACTGCTCACGAGTGAACTCAGGAGGGATGGTAAAGGATGTTCCAGTGCAGATCAACAATACATTAGTTCCAACAGACTTTTATGTGATGGACATCAGGATAGATTGGAACTCTTCTCTACGACTTGGGAGAGCATTCATGGCTATGGTGGGAGCCATATGCGATATAAAGTTAAACAGGTTATATCTATCTCTAACTGATCAAATTTTTTTTGTGAACCTGTCAAGAATAAGAACAAAATACCCTCACAAAATTGTGCAATGATGCAGAGCTGGTGGCCACATGTTTATGCAATTACGAGTTCGGTGAGGAATTTGGAAGAAGGAGCATCGATCGACACCCCACCCAATCCATCGATCGACAACCATTTGGTTCAACAATCGACCGACCCCCACCTTATCGCATCGATCGACACTCAAACATCCAAACAAGGCAACACCTACCATGGCGATTTCGGTTACAACACAGCCAACTTCGAGTACAATAAAGACTACAGAGACGAAGAAACGATTGAATACCGAGGGATTTCTATGGAAGAGGCTGAGTTTTTCATGTTTCTCATCAACCTAGGAAATCGACATCGATCGACGGCCACCATACACCATCGATCGATACTGGGCATGAAGCAGAAACCGAACGAGATTCAACTGCAGAACGAGAAAGGGAATATGGTTATTTGCACCCAGAAGAGTTCGATATTATGCGAGATCCAGATGGTTATGCAAGAGCTATGGATGGCAGAATTCTACATGTCACGAAAGAAGATGTGGCAGATATACTTGCAATGGATAATGGAGCTAGAAACCTTTTCGTCCACCAGTCTGATTATCGAGCATCGATCGACGGTCCACATACACCATCGATCGACACCAATCCGGTTTACCAAGGTTACAGGAGAGATTACGAAGAACAGATGCCGCTTACAGAGAGGAAGAACTTATTGAATCTCTTAGCCTGGCACTGGAAGAAGCTGGCTGGGTAATGAACGCGAGAGTATGCAATCCATCATCAATCCTCAACATATCTTGACAATCAAACGAAGACCAGAACAATTACTTGGAGCAGAAGATACATAAGATGGTTATCTCAGACCAGACGAGTTTGGAATTTTCAGAGATACTGAAGGACCTTCACGTGGTCTTTACGGGAGAATTCTCAATCTACCTAAGGAAGATGTAGCAGACGCCCTTGTTATGGCTAATGGATCAGGAAGTTTATTTGGACAACAGCAACAACCATCGATCGACACGCAGGTGACGACATCGAGCGACATCAAGGAGTAGAAGCACGAGCCTATCCAATTCCAAACATCGATCGACAACAAGAGGCATGCATCAATCGATACCACCATTCCAAAAGTCCACGAGTTATGTACATCTAACACCTATACTTCAGAAACTCCGGGACCGGTCAGTTGGATAAATCCCCTACTGATAGACGGTCGGGTAGAGTATGTAAAGAGAGCTTTTGATATTGATGGCAGAAGGATTTTCTTTTGGGAAAACCAAGATCAGTATGGCATATACAGAGATGAGAGTCGTAATGCACACACTATAGACGGATGAATTGTGAATGTGCAAGAGGAAAATATCAGAGCAGTTCTAGAGAGAGCTACTATGTTTGAGTACAACTACATATGTTTATTTGAACATGCAGCAAATATCGCTATGTCCAGAAATAAGCAAGAAACATATAGCAGAGCAGATATTGATGATCTTGTGAAAGGGATCTACAACGCTCATTAAAATGTCATTAGAAGATTTCAACAGGACGCTTGATGATGTCTACTATCCTATAGACAAGTGCCTCACCGGTCTGACTACACGCATGGATAAGATGCAAAAAGATTTGGATACTGTTCAAAAACAGCATGCGAGTGGACCAGATAAAGTGTCATCTATCGACGGCAGCATTACGCCATCGACCGATACTGATTTCGACAGAAAGAAAACCGCAGCAGAAAATCAATTGGAAAACAAGTTCAATGAAATTGCTTTTTCTCAGAGTCTAATGAAGAAAGATATTTCTCAGATATTGGAGGATATATCATAGACTACATATGCCAGACTAAGAATGCTACAGCGTAATATTGAGAATCTACAAAGGAGAATGCATTCAGTGGAGGTTACTAAGGAGATCATAAAGATTGAGAAAGCCAGAGGAGATGAAGCAATGAGAAGCTTCATTGGTACATGGTTTCAGGAGAGCAAAGAAGATGTAGACACTTGTTTTCCAAGTGTTGATCCACCTCCATTCTAGTCAGAAAGTTCAAAACGTCGAGCTTAAGACTATAACCAACTATAACCAAGCGCTGAGTGGGAGGCAACCCACTGTTTAGTAAGTTTTTACTTAGTTTTACTTATAATACTATTTATTTCGAGTTTTATTATATTTCTACAGACTATTTATACCACCATCGATCGACACCATTGAGGCACCATCGGTCGACACTGGATCGCGACCATCGATCAACCAAACCAGCCTACCATCAATCGACACTCTCTTACAGGGAGAGGTATGGAGTTCTATACTTAAGCTATTTATTTATGATTTGTTTTTTCCTAACCAATCCATGGCGGATTACACTGGGGAAAGTGTAATTTAAGTCTTGGGGGGGGGGGGGGGGGGGGGGGGGGGGGGGAGGTTCCCTAATGCTATTTTATTATTTTTGAGTTTTATTTACTATTTAAAGTTTTTCAAAGAATTTTATCGAGACAAGAAGAGGACTATGATCAAGATTTATTATTGACTAACCACACTTTAGCACCATTCTTAGAAGATAGTTTGCAGAGATTACTATAGATACCAAAGTTGATAATCCTACCACTATATCACACTTTCTTAGAAAGTTTGAAGGAACCAAAGTTGATTTCCAACACTAATCCTAACATTATTTGCTTGCTTTGGGATTTGGTATACACTGGATCGGATTCCTTTTGCAAGTCTGGAAGGTAAAAGTTTGTGTGCTTCTGATTCCCGTCTCTCTCCCCTTGAGATAAAAAAAGCAGTCGAACATGATTTGGTGGCTACAACCATTAAAGCTTGATTCATATGATCCTAGAAAGAGATAAAAGGTCAAAAAGAAGTGAACATGATCTGGTGGCAAAAACCATTAGGACTTAATTCATGGGAGCCTATCCAAACATCTTTGTCAATGAAATAAAATAAAATGATATCGTTAAAAGAAGTGAGACATTAACTAAGAAGAAGTGAGAAGAACCATAGGAAAGGAATCAGCGAAGAATACCAGTGTGTTCAGATACTTGCAGAGGTAAGAATCAGTATATCCTTTGATCGATATTCACGTAGAGCCTGCACTTTTATTTTATGCAAAGAAAAGAAATCAGTAGAGGGGCGAGTTACATGCTTGTTGTTTACTGTTCTAGCAGGGTATAAATATCCTAAACAATCAACTATCAAATTAACCCTTAATCCTAACACACAAAATAATACTATTGCCCAGAGAGATCAGGTATAGTACTTAGGGATCATATCCACAGAGAACAATGGCACACAATAGATTTCTTATTCCTAAAGTTAAGCTAGGTGATTATATATATATATATATATATATATATATATATATTGGTAACAACTAATCAGTCTAAGGAAATGTTCCTTATTAGACAGTGTAGATGAAATATGAAAATATGCTAATAATGTAAATATGGAAATATGCTAATAAACTAATTAGATGTAAATGTAAATATGTTAGATCTAGGGTTTTAGGAAAGTGGATTATAGAGGATATAAGCTAAGAGTATTAATCATAGAACTCGATATCTAATGTAAAAGAACACCAGCTCTCACTGCGAGTCTAATCTATTGACTAAGTCCAATGTATCAGCTCTCGCTTGTTGACACGAAATGACCGTCGATCGATGGAAATGATCCTGTGCCGATCGATGGTTTCTTGAGTCAAGCTTTATGACCTAATTCGATAAGTTCACTAGATTAACTAAATCAACTCTTGTTTGTTTCTAGCAATCTATCTCAATAGAATAATTTCCGGTAGTAGACCATGCTCTCGCTTGCGCCTAACTATCCTATTATCAGGGTTCTTGTTAGATAATCTAGAACACAAGCAATAAACACAATTATATTAAAATATCTAATAATAACCCTAACAATTCTATTGTTTGGCTAATCCATCAGTACCAATAAAAAACCCTAAATCTAGATGATAACTACTCAGAACTAATCAAAGTAAGAATAATAATCTTAATATAATGCATAGATAAAACACTGGGGTCCCAATACAAATCTCCCTAAGGATATTATCTCCTCTCATCTTATATTCCATTGACACATGAAGTATAGATATAAAAACCCTAAAATCTAGGTCAAAATTTGTCCAGGGGTAAACTTGTAATCTTGTGTCTTGTCTCTAACTTGGGTTTGAAATCGGTTGTCTGCGAATTGATCATCGAGATGGAAAATGGTCAGCATCGATCGATCTTGGTCATGTAACATCGGTCCACGTCAAGATAGTTCCGTCAATCGCGACACTCTTGTACTTCGTCTCTCTCAAAGATCAGCTACGAATTATTCTCCTTTAAATGCTCCAAAAGCTCCAAGTTTCTCCATATATCTCCAAAACGTAATTGGGCCTGTAAAGACCTTAAAACAAAGCCTAGAAACATATAATAGACCCTAGATGGAGTCGATAACATGGCCTAAAACTGGTAATAAATAGGCTATATCAGCAAGTCAGACTAGTATTCGCTAAGTTGTTGGTAGAATGGATTTGGTTGCTACACTAGGATAGGGTATATAAAGTTCTCTGTGATTGACTTGATAGGATGTGGCTGAAATAAAGTAAGGTGACAGTTATAATTAGATATTATGTGAGTCTTCACTTTTCAGAACCTCTTTTGCAGGCTTGTTTGCTTGAGGAAAAACAAAAGGTTAAGTATGGGGGAGTTGATATAGCATATTTATTACAAGTTTTAGGTCATATTATACGCTATATTTAGGGTCTATTATGTGTGTCCATGCTATGTTTTAAGATCTTTACAGGTCCAAGTACGTTTGGAGATATATGGAGATACTTGGAGCTTTTGGAGCATTCAGAGGAGAATAATCCATAGCTGATCATTGAGAGAGTCGAAGTACAAGACAGTTCGTCGATCGACGGCACTATCTTGACGTCGACCGATGTTACATGAACGAGATCAATCGATGCTGCACACTTGCCATCGATCGATGACCAATTCGTAGACAGCTAATTTCAAGCCCAAGTTAGAGACAAGACACACGATTACAAGTTTACCTTTGGATGAGTTTTGACCTAGATTTTAGGGTTTTATATTTATACTTTCTGTATGGGGGCAGAGAGAGAGAGAGAAGAGGATGCATACGTACGAAGACGTACGGTTCTAATTTCTAGGTTCTTTAGTATTCTATTTAGGGAGAAGATTCATAACTCCTTAGAGAGATTTGTATTGGAACTCCAGTGTTTTATCTATGCATTATATTCAGATTATTATTCTTACTTTGATTATGTCTGAGTAGTTATCAGCTTGATTTAGGGTTTATTATTGGTATTGATGGGTTATCCAAACAATAGAATTGTTAGGGTGATTATTAGATCTATCAATAGAATTGTGTCTATTGCTTGTGTTCTAGAGTAGCTAACTAGAACCCTAATCATAGGATAGTTAGGCGCAAGCGAGAGCATGGTCTACTACCGAAATTAATCATGTTGAGCTAGGTTACTAGAAACAAACGAGAGTTAATTTATTTAATCTAGTGAACTTATCGAATTAGTTCATAAAGCTTAACTCAAGAAACCATCAATCGGCGCAGGATCATTTCCATCGATCGACGGTCATTTCGTGTCAACAAGCGAGAGCTGATACATTGGACTTAGTCAATAGATTAGACTCGCAACGAGAGATGGTGTTATTTTACATTAGATATCGAGTTCTATGATTAATACTCTTAGCTTATATCCTCTATAATCCACTTCCCTGAAACCATAGATCTAGCATATTTACATTTACATCTAATTAGTTTATTAGCATATTTTCATATTTACGTTATTAGCATATTTTCATATTTCATCTATACTCTCTAATAACGAACATTTCCTTAGACTGATTACTTGTTACCAATATATATAATCACCTAACTTAACTTTAGGAATAAGAAATCTTTGTGTGTCATTGTTCTCTGTGGATTTGATCCCTAAGTACTATACCTGATCTCTCTGGGCAATAGTATTATTTTTTGTGTTAGGATTAAGGGTTACTTTGATAGTTGATTGTGTAGGATATTTATACCGTGCTAGAGCAGTAAACACACCCATGTCAGTAAAGTAAAAAAATCTAGACAATATTGTAAACAAAATCTAATGGCAATAAGAAAGAGTCCCTGGCAACGGTGCTAAATTTGATTTGGATATTTTTATTTCATTTTCAAATTAACCCTATTTACCACTTTACTCTCTCAAATAAGAGGTTCAGTGTAGTACTGAGGGATCGAATCCACAGAGATTATAGTATTGCACAATAGACTTATTGTTTGTGAATTAAACCTAGATGAATTATAACAATAACAATAAAAGCGATATCAAGATTGATTTGGTTTGTGAGGATTAAATTAAGAGATTAGACTTATGGGAAATTCCCAGGTAGGTTTATATAATGCAAACTAACAGATTGCTCTTGTTTTATTAAGCATCGTTATGAACTCAAACCTTAGGGTTTAGGAGATCGCTCTCGCACATCTCAACTGAGCGTTGATAGATGACAATAAGTTGGCATCGATCGATGCTCATTCTAAAAAGTACTGGTTTCGTGGTTTCGTGGTTTAATGGGTTCTCTCAACTTCTAATTCAACTCTCGTTTGTTACTAGTAATTTAGATTGTTTAAGATAGATTTCAGGTTATAATCAGGCTCTCTCTTGCGCTATAGAACCCTAATTTCTAAGATTGAGGTGATCAAGTTCAACTTAGTATTAACAGCAACTTAAAAAAAGAACCCAAAAGATTATCTTAACAATAATAATAAAGAACCATTGAATAACCCTAAATCTAATAGAGAATTACTCAGACATAGCAATAAGGAAAATGAAGAAATTTTGAATAAATTGCTTAGAATAAACTGAGTAAAAAGATAAGGAGTTCAAGATCTTCTCTGTAATGATGATCAGATCTTTCTCTCCAATAGGTGTAGCAATGTGTTCCAACTCTGAATTCTAAAACTCTGGTGTAACTTAGAAGACAACTCTTTCTTAGGTCTTCTAGGCTTAGGTCAAAAAAAAAGATAGAAAACCCTAACAAATAATCTAAATTTCGACCAGAAACTTGTCTTGCAATTAATGAAACTTCTGAGTAAAACTTGTAATTTCTCAAGCCTTCACCAATCTTACTGTCGATTTGACTGTCGGTCGAAGCACAATGTCTGACATCGACCGATGGTCTATTCATAAATCTGGATCCGACTCTGAGTTTATGCCGAGCAATCCTGAATGCTCCAAAATAGTCCAAAAGCTTCAATTGCTTCCAGTGAGTACTTAGACATGTAAATATTCTAAAACAGTACCAAATGGATATAAAGACTCTAAAAATACTCTATATATCATAGGTAAAATAGGTAAAATCCATGGTATATCAAATATAGTCATCTATGTTTGCCAGAGTATGCAGCAGACATTCGTAGAGCCAAACCAAACACATCAACTTACACCAGACAAGAAGCTGACAACTTGGTACAAGGAATTTACAGAGCCCAGGAGATGATTATGGACGAACTATTACAAGAGCCTTGATGACCTGTACCACCCACTCAACAACAATATTGGCTAGTTAAACACGTGCTTCGAATAGATGAGGAAAAAGATGGACTGCCCTCATCATATAAGTCAATAACAACAATCGCTTGGAGCAGTTAGTTCCGCATCGACCGATGACAACACTAGGCCATCGATCGATATTCATCACCCAAAATTTAGGCAGAGGCTGGTACCAAAGATGTTATTGGAAGACAAGCTTTATAAAGTTTACCTTTCTCAAGACTTAATGAAAAATAGTATCTACCAGAAATTGGATGATATTTCAGAGTCCACAGATGCCAGGCTTAACGTGCTGATGAGATGCATTCAAACACTCCAGGAAATGATGAATACAATGGATACTGCTCAGATAAGGATGGAAAATCAAAGGAACCAGAGGAGAAGAAGCTGTGAGGAGCTTCATCAATGCATGGTTTCAGACGAACATAGACTATGTGTATACATGCTTTCCACATAGGTTTGATGAACCACCTTACTAGTCCAAAAGTCAAAATGTCGAACTTAAGACTATAACCAAGTGCTGAGTGGGCGGCAACCACTATTTAGTAACTATTAGTTTGTTTTTTTCACTATTTATTTATTAGTTACGGTTTTTATTTAATTACTTTAGGTTTTCAAGAAAGGAGTAGGAAATTTTAAATCACCATGGGTCGACATCAACACTTCACCATCGGTCAACGGCTTGGATGGTTTACCATCGGTGGACAATCATCACTCACCATCGGTCGACACTCCTTACGAATTTTGGTAACTTTGACTTTCTCTCTACCTTTTACTTATGATTTAGTTTTCCCCTTAACCAAACCGGACGGGATAATGTTGAGGACAGTGTTTTTATTTATTTTGAGCTTTTATTTGTTATATTTACTTAAGTTTATTCGAAATTTTTTTATTTAGTCAAGCAGGGGATTATGATAAAAACTTATTTATTGACTAACCTCAATATAGCACCCCTCTTAGACATGTTGATTGCAAATATTACTAGAGATTCCAAAGTGGATCATCGTGCCATTAGATCACACTTACTCAGAAAGTTTGAAGTTGCCAAAGCTGAGCTCCAACCTAATACTGATTATTTTGGTTACTTTGGGTCTTGGTATACATCGGATCAGATTCTTTCTGCAAGTTTGTAAGATACAAGTCTGTGTGCTTCTGATTTCCTTCTCTCTCTCTTCAACATCTAAAAAAAAGAACAGAAAAGATTGAGATGATTTCCTGAGATGCAGAGGGATAGGTACATTACCAATGACCCCACTTTTCTAATTCAAAGGAATGATCACACATTGTTGGAAGCGAGGGGTAGGTACATTACCGATGACTCCACTATTCGCGTACAACTTTTCCCAAAAAAAAAATCAAAAATAAGATGGCAAGATGTACGGTATCAGCATCATTGTCCATTGAGTTTGAGATTAAAAAAGATTCAGAGAAGAGAGAAAAGAGGGAAGAAAGGGATCATGAAAGACTTTATACCTGGGTATGCAGATTTGCAGAAGTTGAGCCCATGTGTCTTTTGATCGATACTCCCAAGGTAAAGCCTGCACTTTATTTTTATGCAAAGAAATAAGATCAATAGAGGGGTGAGTCGAATTTGTATTTATAGATTTGGTTTCTATACTAGGTTACGGCATATAGAGTTTCTCTTTTATTAGCATTATTTTTTTTTTGAATTGATATTAGCATTATTTTACGTGGTTGCAATATAGTAAGGGTGATGGTTATACTTATACATTATGTGAGTCTCCACTTTTCAAACCTCTTTCATAGGCTAATTATGTTTTGCTTGAGGAAAAGCAAAAGGTTAAGCCTATGGGAGTTGATGTACCTCGTTATTTACCAGTTTTAGACCATAATTTGGACCGTATTTGGAGTCTACAATGTGTTTCTGGAATGTGTTTTAGAGTCTTTACATGTTAAGGTACGTTTCGGAGCAATGGAGCTTGCTAGAGCATTCAGAAGAGATATCCAATAGATGTTCACATTCAGCTAAGTACGAGTCAAAGTTAAGCATGATCATCAATTGACGAAACATCCTTGCTGTCAATCAACGGCCCACTCGCAGAGTATTAGCCGACTTCAAGACCAAGTCTAGAAAAATTACGAGAAAGCCCCTCGACGAGTTTTGACCTAGTTTCTATGGGTTCTGCCATTCTTTAGGCAGAAGAGAGGAGAGATCCACGTTTTAATTTTACAGCTTTTAGTTTTCTTGCATTAAGCTTTTTAGTAGTTTAGGTTACAAGATCTGAACTTTTTTAGAGATTTGTATTGGAACCCCATTTATTATTTTATGATTTATATTATTCAGTTCATCATGTTTTCTTTGATCATGTCTGAGTAATTCACTTGTTAGATTTAAGGTTCATAATGGAATTGATGAATTAACCCCAAAATAGGATTGCTAGGATGAAGTAGTATCGATCTTTGGAATTGTGTTTAATGCTTTCGTTCCAGAGTAGCTAACTAGAAACATGAACTTAGGACATTGACAAATACGAGAGTAGGTTATGTGCAAGAATTGATTCCGTTGATCTAGGTTCTTAGATGCATGCGAGAGATGGTCTAATTAACATAGTGGACGAACTTCCTGTCAGATTAGTGTCGATCAACATCAAGCCTTAGTTTTCGATCGATGGTACACTCCTCTGTCCGCATACGAGAGTTGGGAAAAGAGGGGGTCGGACTAGTTAACATTTATTGTTCTTGCATATTAATAATTTCCTGCATCCTATCCATTATAATCCACTTCCATGAAATCCTAGATCTACCGCTCTTTCCATATTTGCATTCACTTTAGTATTTTAGATAATTTCCTATTCTTGATAGACTTACAACCAAAACCATTATTTATAGTTCACCTAGCTTAACCATTAGAGTTAAAGAAATCTATTGTGTGCCCTCGCTCTCTGTGGATTCGATCCCTAAGTACTGCAATTTGACTTCCCTTGGCAAGAGTAGTTCGTAGGGTTAGTTTGATAGATTGCATTATTAAGAACTCAGACCTTAACCCGCACGCTGTCACTAGCTTTAGTACAAAAACAACAAATCTATTGTATAATCTTAGAGTTTCTGTGGATTTGATCCCTAAGTGCTACAGTTGAACCTCTTATTTGAGAGAGCAATCAATAGCTCTAGGGTAATTTTAGCACGTATCAAATTTGGTGCCGTTTCCGTGGACTCTTTCCTATTAACTTTAGATTTAGTTTAAAATATAGTCTAGACCTTTACTTTTCTGTTGCTATTTAAATTTTTTTCCTTTTCCTGATGACACATGTACCTTTGGAAGAGAATATAGACCCTCGACGACAAGCATCGATTGACACCATGACGAAGGCGACGATCGACAGAAGTCCAGAACCGTCGGGCGACGCCCTTCCATCAGCATCGATCAGACGAAAGCAGGTAAGTACCCTTTTTCAAATAAAAATAATAAGAATTAGTGCTAGAAGATCCAAAGGGTCATGCATACAACGAACCAAACAAACTCATTTATAAAAAGGATTCAATCCCTAACCAAATTACAAAAAAAAAAAATGAGATAAAACACCAATTCCAATGCAAGATTTCTTAAATCCTAGGAGGACCTATTCCAATAGGTCCACAATAAGACTACCAAGAAATCCTCGTACCAAGGGTTTGGAACTCGATCCCGATTTCATCTTCCTGGTATTCAAGGATCCTTTCAGTGGGTCACCTACTGAGAACCTGAACGATCACATTGAGAAGTTAGAAGACATGGTGAATGAATATCATAATCTCTGCAAACGTTTTCCTTTCTCACTAATAGGGGACGCGAGGAAGTGGTTTGATCAATTACCTCCAGGATCCCTGACTTGCTGGAAAGACGTTAGGAGCACCTTCATCAACCATTTTTTCGACGAAGGAAGATACTTGGAAGCAAGAAAATAAAATAACTACTTTCACTCAAGGAACTTGCGAACCTTTAGAAAAGGCTTTGACAAGGTTTCAAGAGTAGCATCAAGAATGTCCACATCATGGTTTCTCGAAACCCCAACTCATCAACACCTTCTATAGATGGTTGAAACTAAATTATCAAACCACGCTCGACACGGCCATTGAAGGAAATTTTAGTACTAAAAACCCCCAAAGTTGCCAAACGGTTAATCGAAAACATAGCTTCAGAAAAAAAAACATCAAGAGATTTGACACTAAAAGGATCGAACAGATAGCATCCACCGAGGAGAGACACTTAATTGAAGTTAAAATAGCTTTAGCATCAGTAGCTGCTATAGGTAGACAAGATCGATCTCAAGCATATGTCAAAAATTGTGAAACCCCTCCCAACCAATAATTCTCCGATTAATGAGCCTAGAGGACCAGCAACTCGTACTTAATAGTAGTAGCTTCATTAGAAACTACGACTTAATTGTAAACACAAGAAAGGAGTACGAAGTCGAAAATAAATCAAGTTTTTACAGGAAATCGTAAGGTTGCCGCTGATGTCAATGAGAAATTAGATTTAATATACTCAGAATTAATGGAGAAATTCAAAGCCCTGAGTGAGCAAATAAAGAAGTTTGACATCCAAGTTGCGCACAATGCTGCATCTATAAGGAGAGAAGAAGGATTTCTACCTGGAAAGACGCACGTTAATCCTAGACGCCAAACCAGCGCCATTATGTTGAGAAGAGGAAAACAGCTTAATCCAAGGGTAAATGAAGGGATTACAATGGATGAATCCGTTGAAGTAACGCGAGACAGGAAAGAAGACCCGCAACCAATATCCGTTGAGACTTTAGTTGACGTTTTTTCCAGAAGTAGAGGAATTTGACCAAGCTGAAGGGTTAGAAGAATCGCTAGATGAAAAGTTCGATCGATGCCCTAAACGGAAAGTCGATCAGCGATCCAGCCCTCTCGATCCTGAGTTGTCAAAATCCACCAAACCAGAGAAAACTAGAGTCTACCAGGCTGTAATCCTTTTTCCCTCAAATAAAATGAAAGCAGAGCGAAGCCTAGACAAAGCTATATGCAAGAAAGAATTCAATAAGGTAATCATTGAGATGCCTCTTAGCGATGCCATGAAGTTTTGCCACCAATAAGAAAGCACATCAAAGTACGATGTCCCTAGGTTTTAAAAATAAAAATGCTCACAGCGTCATCATGGTTTCTGAAGAAGTAAGTTATGTTATCCGAGGAGAAACTCCGATTACACTCCCGGACCCTGGAATTTTTGTTCTAGATTGCAACATCCACAATGAAAGATTCCAAAGATCTCCTTGTGACTTAGGATCTAGTGTACATCTAATGCCTTATTCTGTAGCAATTGCCCTCGGCTTCAATATGTTCAAATACAATAGGATAACCCTCGTTTTAGCTGATAGATCCAATAGGATTCTGGAAGGTATACTTGAATATGTGCATATATGAATAAACAAGTTTCATATACCTACGGACTTTATCATGTTAAAATACAGACATAAACCAAAAGACCCCCTTATACTAGGTCGACCATTCCTAGCCACAGCCGGAGCAGTCATTGATGTCAGAGAAGGATGTATATGTCTAAACGTAGGAGATCTACCAATTGTTTTTGACATGGAGAAATAATCAAGAAACCTTTTATCGACGGTCATGCCTTCTATACAAATCACCTCTCTGAAATAGCCGTAGAATCGTTGATGGAGATGTATTATGTTGACCCCTCAAGCATAGCTCCTGAAATTCCTGGAGGAGACATTTTCGCATTGAATGACCGATCAGATGAATGTGCGAGATTAATAAACGCAAGCAAAGAAGTAATGTATATGGACACTAATGAAGAAGATTGTTCGTCAACCATCGATCGATACCCAGAGTCGACCATTGATCGACGCCCTTCTGAATTGAACATCTGGATTTTAGAAAAAGCCCCAAAAGTCGAGCTTAAACAACTTCCAGCTGGATTTGAATATGTTTTCCTCTATGATATTTTTTTTATCCCGTTATTGTCCACGCCAACTTGAGTTGTGGGGAGCTTGTCCTATTGCTGAGTAAGCTGAGGAAATATCGCAAGGCTGTTGGATACTCCCTCAATGACATACCAAGAATTTCACCAGACTTATGTATGCACATGATACACCTGAATGACAAATTGAAATCATCTATCGAACACCAAGGAGGCCAAACCCTAACTTGAAGGAAGTAGTAAAAAAGAAAATTATGAAACTTATGGAAGTAGGTGTCATTTACCCCATTTCAGATAGCAACTGGGTTAGCCTGCTGCATGTAGTTCCTAAGAAAGAGGAATCACGGTGGTCAAAAATGACAAGGATATATAAATCCCCATGAGAACTGTAACTGAACACATGATGTTCATCGATTATAGGAAACTGAATGCCGCCACCAGAAAAGATCATTTCCCCTTACCTTTTATAGACCAGATTTTAGAAAGGCTCGCAAGCCACCAATACTATTGTTTACTCGATGGATAGTCAGGAGTTTTCCAGATCCCTATTCACCTGGATGACCAAGAGAAGACTACTTTTACATGTCCATACGGAACGTTCGCATATCGCAGGATGCCCTTTGGCCTTTGTAATGCTCCTGCAACCTTCCAGAGATGCATGATGTCTATTTTTACAGACATGATTGAAGATTTCATGGACGATTTCTCCGTATACGAACCAGATTTCAAAAAATGCCTTGACAACCTATGCAAATCGTTAGTCAGATGCGAGGCAAAAAACCTAGTCCTTAATTCGGAAAATTGTAATTTCATGGTCAACAGCGGAATTGTTTTAGGATACAAAGTTTCATCAGCCGACTTAGAGGTGGATAAGGCCAAAATCAAAGTGATGACAGGTCTGCCACCACCTACAAACGTAAAAGACGTTCGAAGTTTTTAGGACATGCCTGATTCTATAGGAGATTTGACAAATTGATGAGAGTAAAGAACACAAAAGTGTTTGTGGAAGAATTATATTAGACTCTCATAAGAATAAAGTACAAGATGCATAGACTTATATAATGAATGATCAAACCTAATTTTCTAAGCTAATATGGAATAGTATATTAGATAAATGTTAACTTTCTATTATTCTCGGTATTTCCAGATTTCTCTAGATTATTCTCGATCTTCTAGATCTTTCCTTATCTTCATGTTTTCCATAATCTTGATATGGACGATCTCATCGATCTCCCAATACCCTCCCGCAAGCTCATACTTGGCAACACGTATGAGATTGGACAAATCTTCAAAATATGAGCAATATACCCAGCTGTGAAGTAATGAAATCGATGTTTATACTCGATCGTAGAGTAAAATGGGCTACAATACCCGGCCATCGAGTCATCGTCGTTTATACCCGGTCGTAGGGTTCTTCAAATAAGGGACAAAAAATCGCGATTGCGATGTCCAATTAGTTTGCGAATTAGAAAAACAACTCATGAGAGCGAGAACTCAGATAACTAAAGATGTTATTCGCGAGGGCAGAAAATAACATCAAACTGAACGAAACAATTAATAGATTCATGTTAGAAAAATCATATAACCACCTTCATTATTGAAGATCATATGAGCAGACCATCATGATTACACTCACGGTTACATATGAAAATTAGTGAAATCCATCGACTTTCACTAAAAGAAAACCACACAAAATCATGTACTTCCTTTATTCATGTGCTCCAAACTAGCAATACACTAGCCAAAGAGCATGCAATATGGTCCATGACCAAACCATTAACACACTACCATATGAAACACCTTGATGTTGCACTCGTTTTCTTTTTTCCTTCTTTTTGTGATTTTATTTATGTTAAATGGGTAGAAAAATAAACAGAAGATCCACATGTTTTGGATCTTATCTTTGATATCATGATAAGCTAGATCGGCGTCCAACCTAAAACCAATTGGTGATAAGTGGAGTGGCTCATCTATCTTATATAATGATAAGGATCCTTTACAACTACCGATGTGGGACACTTTGTGTCAAATATGCCCCCTCGAGATGATGGTTCTTTGAGCGTCAATCTCGGAATATTCGGGCAAGGATCGATGGGCCAGATCGATGAGGATCGGGTTGGACTTTATGGATCGAGGGCTCTGATACCATGTCAAATTGATGAGACAAAAGTGTTTGTGGAAGAATTATATTAGACTCTCATAAGAATAAAGTACAAGATGCATAGACTTATATAATGAATGATCAAACCTAATTTCCTAAGCTAATAAGGAATAGTATATTAGATAAATGTTAACTTTATATTATTCTCGGTCTTTCCAGATTTCTCTAGTTTCGTCTCGATCTTCTAGATCTTTCCTTGTCTTCATGTTTTCCATAATCTTGATATGGACGATCTCATCGATCTCCCAATAAGATTCATATAGATTTCAGCAAAGTCGTTAGACTCCTTACAGTCCTCCTATGCAAAGAAGTTAAATTCGATTTCACACCCGAATGTCTAGAAGCTTTCAAGGAAATAAATCATCCCTCCTTACTGCCCCAACTGTACAAAAACTTGACTGGGATTTGCCTTTTGAAATAATGTTCGACGCCAGTGATTTCGCAGTAGGCGCAGTACTTGGCAGAAAATGGACAAAACACAACACATCATTTACTATGCTAGTAGAACTCTCGACGATGCACATAGGAATAATGCAACAATGTAAAATGAGTAATTGTCTGTGGTGCTGTCTTTCGAAGAGTTTTGTTCCTTTCTCGTTCGTTCAAAAGTGGATGTCCATACCGATCACAATGCTTTGAAGTAATTAATGCAAAAGAATGATGCTAAACCATGACTTTTAAGATGGATTCTACTCTTACAAGAATTTGACATTGAAGTCACAGATAAGTAACGGTTTCCTGCCCACCGAAAATGTCTACCAAGCAGACTCAAAATTTATTGGAAATATACGTCTAGCATCTGAAGAAGAATCAAGTGATACACCTAATGAAACATCGATCGACGCTATAGAAGAGGCAAACATAGACATGAAAACCAATGAGGTTATAGTCGAAATTACAATCAAGGTTCCTTGTACACCCTTATAATTCAACCAAGCTTCTCTTGGAGATCAAAATTTCAGTCGAGGGGTGTGCGCGCTGAACACGACTATCAATGATAGACCATGCTACGCCGACATAGTGAACTATATTGCGGCTGACCTAGAACTAGAAGTCTTTAAAGGATATCACAAAAAGAAATTCCTAAGAGAAATCTGAAGATATTACTGGGACGAACCTTACCTCTATAAAAACTGTTATGACGGCATATATAGACGTTGTGTTGCAGAAATTGAAGTTCCGGACATTCTATATCACTGTCATGGATCAGATTATGCTGGGCATTTTGCTAGTTTCAAGACAGTATCGAAAACTCACCAGGCTGACTTTTGGTGGCCGACTACGTTTATAGACACTCAAGCATACATAGAACAGTGTGACTCCTGCCAAAGAAGAGGAAAAATCAGGAAAATATATGAAATGGAGCAAAACTCATACTTGAAGTAGAAGGGTTTCATTGCTGGGGTATAGACTTTATGGGTCCCTTCCTTCTGCTTACGGAAATACATACATATTAGTTGCTGTGGACTATGTATTGAATCTTGTTGAAGCTATAGAAACTCCAAAATATACGCTGCTGTAGTCGTAAAGCTTTTCAAAAACATCATCTTTCCTAGATATGGAGTCCCATGAATAGTTATAAGTGACTGAGGTACCCACTTTACCAACAAAGTATTTAAAAAACTTCTCAAGAAACACGGAGTCCACCACCGAGTTTCTACAGCTTACGATCCCCAAATAAGTGGACAAGTACAAGTTTCGAACCGCAAATCAAAGAAATCTTAGAAAAATGGTAGGGTCGACCCATAAGGATTGGTCCACAAGGTTGGACGACGCACTTTGGGCGTACCGAACTATGTTTAAAGCACCACTTGGAACTGCCCCCGTTTCATTTACTTTATGGGAAAGCTTGTCATATCCCAGTAGAACTAGAACACAAAGTAGCTTGGGCAACAAAGATGATAAAATTTATTGCAAAACCAGGTTCAGAAAAGAGGCTAATACAACTCAACGATTTGGACGAGATCAGATATCACGCCTATGAGAACTCGAAATTGTACAAGGAAAGAAAAAAAAAGCCTCTCATGATAAAAAAAAATCATATCAAGGCATTTAGAGCCTAATGATCAAGTCACACCAGATGGAGCTATCGTACTAATAAACTCGAAAAAGAAGAGTTCACAGTAAATGGACGAAGAGTAAAACACTATTGGGAAAAGGGAGAAATCTTGCGCTCTCAGACCGTGCGTTTGGGTATACCAACGCCCGATTGATCTAGTGTTTTGTCAAGTTAACGATCTTAAACAAGCGCTAAGTGGGAGGCAACCCACTTGTAAATATCTAAATTAGATATTAACAAAAAAGTATTTATATAAAATAATTATAATATATATGGTTTTTGACATGCGTGGTTGTTTACTGTAGTAGCAGGGTAGAAATATCATAAACAATCAACTATCAAATTAACCCTTAATTCTAAC
>CAJHQQ010002898.1:0-55075 GCA_905132885.1 Moricandia moricandioides
TACAGTGGCAGAATCTGTAAATAAAAAGAAATATAAAAAGGAAGTAATTAATTTATTGTAGATAAAAAGGCTAAGTTTGTAAATAAAAAGAAGTTTTTGTTTATACTGCTATCCATGTATCCAAACAATTATTATTTATATTGTTATATATGTTTCCAAACAGTACCAAAAGGTACTTTAGTTTTAATAATATAGATAACTCCACTTATACATGTTTAACTTTATTTTGAATTATGTATTATATTTAGAAATATAATTTAAAAACTAAAATGTTAAAACATAATTTTATTTATCGATTTTTAAACATGTAAGAATTTCTTTTTTAGGGTTTGTCATGTTCAACCTTTTCACTTACACATGCTAAAATACAAAGGTTCCTAACTCTTGAGTGAGATAGTTACCTGATTCCAAGCTGTAGATTGAGCATAAGTTCGTAATTTCGATGACCTTTCGATATTGTGTCGCCTTGCTTCTTCCCTGCCCTTGGCAATCTCATAGGTACAGGGCTAGGTTTCAAGCTCTGAATGAATCCTTCAGCCTCAAGTCTCATTATTTCAGCGTCCAAGTCTCTCCTTGTGGTGGAATTTATATCAGCAGCACCTTCACCACTTTCACTTCCCCACATATTCATCTTCTCAAACGCTCTATCTAAACCAACACTTACCCTCCCATCAACAGAGATCCTCCTCGGCTTCTCTACACGCTTCGATGAGTTCCACACAGAGAGCTTCTTCTGTGAAGGCAACACAGGAACTCTCTCTCCACTGCAAATCTTGTACTCACTCAGACTATTAAACACTTCTTTAGGATCCCATTCAAGATTCTCTTCCTTCCCTGATGGATAATAAGTACCGTTCATTTCTTCAGGTTCTTGAGACCAATGACCAACGTAGAAGCTCCCATCATCCCACTTGAACGTCCCATTGCCACTAGGGAAACCATCATCCCAAAACCCGTCGTATCTACTACCATTTGTCCAAACAAAAGTACCTTTGCCACATATCATACCGTTCTTCCACTCCCCAATGTAATAACTCTCATCTCTCCAACGATACTTTCCTTGAGCTTCTTGCAAACCTCTCCTCCATTCACCATCGTAGACATCTCCGTTTGCAAAAACTCTTGATCCCATGTCCATGTTTTAGGTTCATCACCCACTGACCTCTATAAGTATCTCCACTAGGGCCTGTGTAAGTACCAACCCCATCCATGTATCCGCTTTTGAACTCACCTTCATACGTTGCACCAGAAGGCCAACCAAACTTCCCTTTCCCCATAGTCTTCCCGTTGTACCATTCACCAATGTACATGCAACCATCTGTCCATAGATACTTACCGTGTCCGTGTGGGAAACTATCATACCATTGACCTGTGTAATAGTCTCCGTTGGGAAGTACTCTCTCTGCATGGTAGAGTTCCCCTACGCTGCTTCTATTAGTGCTGGTCTCATCAACATTCTCCTCCGTTGTAGTAGCTTCATCATCTGTTTGTGGAGCTACCGATACCGTCCCGAAAATGCTGTTCGCTCGTTTCTTGGCTTGTTGGGTCTTTCTCACCGTCACTTCCCAAGCTTTTAGAACACAGCCTTGTTCCTTGCTCATTTTGTTTTTCTTCATAGAACAAACCTTAAGAAACCCTAATAAAACATTTTATTTTCTTGTCTAAACAACAAATCCTATAGATGTACACATACACAAGATCATGAAACCCTAAGAAAGCATAATATTTTTAACACATGTGACTTCCTGTCTCCGTTGTCTATTGGATCATATAAAAGAGAGTTTATTTTTTCTTTGAGATTGCAACATTTTCGGAGTGAGTGCTTTCTCTTAACGATCACCAAAACCTAACAAAGAACTAGAGAGATGAAACTAACTAGTGGACAAAAGAGTTAAAGGGATCAAAACAAAACATCTCTCCGATATTTCATCTTCTCTTGTTAATTTATCTTTTAGCTAATTATGTCATTCAAAGAAGAAACCGTTCATCTCCTCAAACCACTAAATGCCTTCAAATTTAGAGAAACAAACAAGACTCATTTCTTTCTATTCTTGGCATTTTTTCCGAGTTTCCCTCTAAGAAGCTACATTTTCTTTCTTTTTTTTTGCTTAAAACAGAAGCTACATTTTCTTAAAATTTAAATCAATAATATTAAAAAAGAAGCAATATTTATCGACTTGCAAGTAGTCTATGTTGGACCATAAAATTTATTTAATTTCCTATTTATTCTTCTACAACTAACTTAGTTATTAATAATATACATTATATATAATCAATTATTTTAATATTTTCAAAACAAGATATCTAAAAATATATTCTTAAGTATTTTTTCCTAAGATAAGATTTTAGTAATATCTATGAATATCTTTGATTTAAAATATAAATATATATTTTTAATATTTACTTTTATATAATAAAAATCATAATTAATATTAAATATAATTATAAACAAATAATAATTTATTTTTCATTTATATAATAAGAAATAAATTTTCTATAATATTTATATATACATAATTTATATTCATAATTGAATTACTACAGCAGTTAATAAATACAAAGTAACTTAATTCATTTACCAACTATTTTATAAATTATAAAATAACAAAATAAAATATATACATGCACTTACAACATACTTCAACTTATTAAAAAAAATATCAAAGTACGATATCTAAGCTAATAAATAATTTCATAAGTTAATATACATATTTAAATTAAAATATAAAAAACAATTTAATATATTTATCAAATATAGGACGAGTAAAATGACAATATTTAATCTGCATAATAATTCTGAAAAATAAATATAATAAAATAAACTTTTACCATAATAAAAAATTAAAAGTTATATTATAAATTAAAGTTTTAAAATATAAATAAAATTTGATACGAGGTAGGTTATATAAAGGGATAATTTGTTAATTACTTTATTAACAGTTTGAAATTTGAAAATTACCCTTTCTATTTTGGTTTTTGAAAACTTCACTTTACTCAATGTGGATTGACATTTTTATCCAAACTAGATATTCAAATAATTAAAATATAAATTCAAAATTAATAATATTATAATAATTATTAATGTTTAAGATAAATATGTGTTAAAAAATTATGTTATTTTACCAATTAAATTTTTTAAATAACAAAGATATTCTTAAATAAATAAATTTTGTTCTGTTTTGAATTTATCATGAAATTTAAATGAATTTTATTTTCTTAACCTTATGTAAACAAATTACATTTTCTCTGCAAAATATTCATTCTTCCTAGAAGTTAATTATTTACAAAGTAAGTTCTTTATGACTACTCACATTTGTTATAATTTGTTTGATTATCAATGTTAGCGTTAAATTTTAATTCCCTACATCGTCTTGTTCTATTTTTTAATTTCATACTTGGAGTAAAAAATATTGATTCATACATCAGACTTGTTCTTTTTGTTTACAAACTCAATAACGAATGCTTTAGATTTTATAGTTTTGAGTTTGGGTTCACAACAACGTAGAAGCTTTTAAGAAAATTAAGGAGAAATTGCTAAGAATAGCATAAGTTAAGTATCATTTTTCAAAATTATAAATTATTAAAAATTACACTTTAGTAATTATTGTTTAAGGTTTAATGTTAAATGAGTGAAATTGAGTTTCTAAAATTTTTACAGATATTTAGAAAAATTAATTAAGTCTATTTTCATCCAAAAGTTAAGTTATTTTTGAAAATAATTATTCATTAAAAGTAAATTTGAAAATTTGTATTAAACTTATGGTAGAAATGAATTTTTAAACCAAGCGAGGACGGCCTAGTGGTACTTGAGGGAGCTTCGGCTCCGATACGGTCCCGGGTTCGATCCGTGCTCGCCACCGGGGGATTAAAATTTGGGCATCGCCGGCGACAGAGGATCCGCTTTGGTGGAACTAGTCTGGACTCACTTCTGTGGAGCCAGGATACCTCTGTATAATTCAAAAAAAATTCATTAAAAAAAAAACTGAAATTTCCCCAAAATTAAGTCAATGATTTGCTTCTTATATTTTACAAATTTGTTTTATTTGTGTTATTTAGGTAGACATGGAATATATGATTCAAAAGAAAAATAATGGAAAAAGAAAGGCAGAAGGAGAATAAACACATAGCTATATGCAGTGTGACCTTCCTAGAAGAAAAATAAAACAAAACATGATTATATTTTAAAAATAAACCAGATGCAGAAATACAAAACGAAAGCTGATTCATGAATTAACAAACCTTTGAATGAGATGAGAGGAAGGATTTATGAAATTGGAGACATAAAGAAAAATAATTCAGAAAATGAGCATACGAAGAAGATGAAAACGAAACATGGCAAAGGTTTTTTTTTCAAAAAAAAAGAGAGTTTAAGATATATTTAAAAGAATAGTGTTTATATACTCTAAAGATTTCTTTTTAGAAAACAAATCTAATTTTTGTTGATGTCGTTACTTTGAAAAAAAAAATTATGATGATAATGATCAAAAAAATATGATGATAAATAATTGAGAAATACTTTGGGTAATTTGGTAAATTTATATACACTAAAGATTAATTTTCAAAAAACTTAAATAAGAGTGTAGTTTTCAAAATAAAATCATACCTCAGTGCATTTATCCAAATTTTCCCTTATATAAATGAATTATCTTATTTTCATAAAATTATATTCATGTAAATTTGAATTTTATTATATATACTTTAGAAACAAATGTTTTTATAAAAAAAGATACATATGTATAAGATATCTAATTTTCGGTAAATAAATTTTTGAATAAAAATACATCTCGCGCTTTAAAGTGCGGGTAAAAATCTAATAATAAAAATTATTATTAAATATATATAACAAAAGTAAAATTAATAAATATTAAAATGTCTAATATGAATAATAAAATTAAATTAAAATTTCAAATAAAAAAACAAAACCTTAAAAAAATTCTAATAACATGTGAGCAATAAAATAAAATAAATAAATAAATAAGAAATTCTATTTATTTCAAACTCAAATCACTCAACTCAAATATATTTCTATTTTAGTATGCATTCTCTCAAATATTGATTCATTATGCTTACAACAAATGATAAATTAGTTTGACTAAAAATTTGTATGGCTAATTTTTGTAAAATTAGAACATCACATTCATAATATATCCACCATTCATGTAAACGTTCATAAATTAGAAAATTTAAATATGCAAATTTAATTCAAATTATATTACATAATGGGTCATCCATAGGTTCAACCGATCGTCGGCTCCCCAGTTTTAGCGGTTTTTTTGTCATTACATAACGTATTTTTAAAAAAAAACAAATAGGATTACATAGAGTCATCAGTTTTGTCATTTTAACCGTGGGTCCGGGTCAAATTCCAGAATACTGAATATAACGCTTCATGTATAACATTTAAATGTAGATACATAATCAAAAGTACAAATTTATACCATATAAATTTGATTTGTTTCAAAAATCTCGTCAAAATCTAATCTAATCTATTAAAATAGAGTCCTATTTTTATCTACTGATACAAATTCATTGGACAATTTTATTAGTAATTTCTATTATATTAAAAATAATATTTATATATTAGATCATTTGAATAAAATATATTATCACACATAAGAATATTCTACTATAACACTATTTATTTTTAAATATTTCCTATTTTATTTAACAAAATCTTATAAAATATTTTGATTATCAATTTTAAATAATTCATTAAATTTGTAATTATTAAAATATTAGAATTTAGTATTATTTAAATTTAAATAAAGAATAAATATATTTATTATATAATATTCTAATTTATAAATTTAAATTATAAAGTTTAAAAAAACATTTACAAATATACTTAAATATATACATAACATTTACATAATATCTGTAAATGTTTTTGAATCTAAATATATAAATATCCGCATTAAGTCTAGTTTGAAATTAAACTAAAGTAGTAGTAAGTGATTAATTTAGTTAACACGCCTATGCAAAACCGAAATCATCCAGTTCTAACCGAGTTGGATAACCCAATACAAGAATCGATTCTCGTTTAAAATATTTTGGATATCCAAAAGATAATACATACGAAAACTGATTTATTTGATTTTAGATAATCAAAATACTATAATTTATTTGTAAATTAAAAAAGTGTTTATGCCTAAACTAAATATCCGCAAAAATTGAAATATATGAATCTCATTGGTTTCTATATTTCAAAATTAAACAATATTTTCAGAATTTTTGAAAAATAGTTGTAAATCATTTATAGTTACTTTAGATATATTTTTTTGGAAATTCGGCTAAGCTTTTTAGATAATACAGATAATTTAGATACAAAGTAAGCGGAGTCCATACAATTTTGGCATTTTTGCCTCTTTAAAATAAACATTCGTATCTATTTAATCGAAGATTAACAGAACTGATCCAAACCGATTTTTTCTGAGTTCCTATATGGTTACTATATATATAGAGTAACAACCAAATAATACAAAATAAAAATGGAATCGGAACCAAAGACCGAATGAGGTGGTTTAGTTTACTGTAGGATTATTTCAGTGATGGGGTGTCTGAGCTTAGAAATGGCTGGAGGAGATGGAGATTATTAGGTTTCGTGTATAAGTCGCAAAGAATAAGGTAATCTATAATGTTCGAGATTTAGGATTTGACTGGTTTGTCAATACCGTCATCAAAGTGCGTTTACTTTTTCGGGCAGAAATCCGTTTAGAACTCCAAAGTTAAGCGTGTTTGAGTTAGAGTAGTGAAAAGATGGGTGACATATCGAAAAGTGATTCGCGATATCATGTGAATGAAGTCAAAGCAAGGGAAAAAGTCATGTGGTGATTACAGAGACAGTAAACATAACTTTTGAGCTGCCAAATAATTAACACACCGTCCATCAAACAAGATAAGGCTCACGTCTGAATGAGCGGACGTGGATGGTCCATTAGTAGTGGACGGTCGGAGCGTTACAAGTGGTATTAGAGCCGAATCCAAACGAGCGTGGAGTCAGTGAAGGCTCACACTAACATGGGTAACGATCCGAGGGCGCAACAGAGACGTTGCGTTCTTTGAGAGAGTAACTGTAACATCTCGGTTTGTGGTATATGTCGGAAGGATTAAGAGAATTGATTTGATTACCTATGTCACCAAAGTGCACTTACATTTTCGGTACACATCCGTTTAGAACTTTAGAGTTAGGTGTGCATGGGCCAGAGTAGTGAAAGGATGGGTGACCTATCGGATAATGATTCACGATACAGTGTGAGTGAGACCAAAGCACAGGAAAGGGTCATGTGGTGATTGCATGGACAATAAACATGACTTTCGAGCTTCCAAAAAATTAGAACACCGCCCGTCAAATGGAATGAGGCTCACTGACTGAATGGACGGGCGTGGGTGGCCCATTAGCAGTGGGCGGTTGGGGCGTTACAAGTTGCAGCTCAATTGGTGATAATTTATACTGTGGGAGGGTTGCCAAAAGGGTGAGGTTTTGGATTCGAGGAATGCCAAGCGCACCAATAACCTATCTAGAGAGTCAATAAGGACTCACATATAAAGGGTTAGAGTCGATGCTCTACAGAGTCAGCATAGATCCCACTGAGCGGATTGTTACAATACAGGTAGTAAAGATTATTGGTGTTTTATAACGATCACAAAAAATAATATAAATTATTTTAAATAATATCACACTTCTTAAAGTTAAAACTGGTTGTAATAACGTTTGTGATTATGGATGCATAAATAAAAGTAAAATATTTTTAAAAATTATTTAAATTTTTTTTAAATATTATAAATAAAATATATAAATCTATTTTATGTTAATTTATAGTCATTAACATAATCATAATTTATATACTAAAAACTTTAGATCAAAAATAGTCACTATAATTTTTAGAAATTAATATACATACATACATATATATAAACAATTTTTTTTTAAAAATATAATATAAATTTTCTTAAAAATATTTAAATTATAATTTTCTTCTAAACTAAAATAAAGAAATAAAAGTATTATTATTAGTTATATTAAATTACTCATTTTTATATTTTATCACAATATTATATTTTAATATTTTTATAATGTTATAATGTATTATTATTATATGTAATTTATTAGTAGAGAGTGCAACATCTCATAGTCATAAGCATGTTCATAGTCATAAGAGCATGATTAATGGGAGTGCTTAATGGGTTGCTTAAGAGAGGGAGGGTTCACTAACATCCAAAAAGAGTTGCTTAAACTTCCTAATTAAGAGTTGTTTTTGCTTTGATTTTGGCACTGTTCGCATGCTTCACTAACACGTGACAGTTCGTGATTGATTCTTTTTTAATTTTTTTTTAAAATCATATTAAAAATAATAAAAACCCCAAATCAGGTTTTGGGTTAATGGTGTTCTAAACATCTGGTAAATGCACTAGATTTCTAACTTATGTGTCAGACATATAAATTGCTTAATAATTATTGAATAGCTTATACTCACATCAAGAAACTTTGGAAGTGGGACCCTCAACCACAATTTTAGTTGTAGATCAAAAGTTGTCATGTCATCTTGCCTCTCATGCTTTGATTACCCTCGGTTTCCAGTAACCCAATTTCGACTGAGAAATTAGATCAAATACCTAAAAACACAAATTCATTAGTTACTCAAAATCACTTAGGCGAAATAAATAAAAAATCACAAATTCACTAATTACTCAAAATCACCTCATCTTTCTTATTTCCTCTTCCTATATCTCTCTACAAATCTGATTTCCTTTTTTTCACAAATAAGCCTATTCCGATTCTACCATTTAAAAAAAACAGCCAACGCTGTATAATTATTTTCCTGACCGGTTACCAAGTTGTTAAACCGTATCCTCTCTTTCTAGCCTCTCAACTGCGTGTCTGTCATCGTCTTTCCAACACCAAAGAGAATCTTTTTATACACAAAACAAAACCTCTATTGTCGGAAGCTGACTCACGTCACCACCACATTAACCCATTACACAAAATGTCTCTAGCGTCAATTATATACTAGATTCACCAATAACCAACCATTAAAAAAAAACTTGCTTTCCTGAGAAATTGAGTTCCATCGAAAATGGGTCGAATCAGTATAGTAGTTTCTGATCTGGTTCTGTCGTTCATGTGGATATGGGCAGGAGTTCTGGTCAACATCTTAGTCCACGGAGTACTCGGATTCAGCCGGAAAGATACCACCGGAGATATCGTACGATATCTCTTCTCCGTCATCTCCATGTTCATCTTCGCTCTCCTTCAGAAACTCACCAAAGGTGGACTTTACAACCCTTTGACCGCTTTAGCTTCTGGAGTCTCCGGTGGCTTCAGCAGCTTCATCTTCTCCGTCGTGGTTCGAATCCCCGTCGAGGTTTGCTTCGTTGACTTTTTCTCTAGATGGAACTATAAAGTCTTTATTTTTACTTAGTGATGACGATCCTCCTCAATGAAACTGGGGCTTGTGTGTTGATGTAATGTTTCAAGGCATGTTTTCACATTGTGTTGTGTAATAAAGTTGATAACTATTGAGAGCTTCTGTGTTTCTGTAAGAATGTCAAAGTAGCTGCTGGGTTCTTCTCAAAAATTCAGATCATATTTGTTCTGTAATGTTTCATGAAGACTTCATCTTGGAGATCTTTTGATGTTTTGACATTATGTAGTGTTAAAAGGTGATGACTTTTTGTGATTTTGTTCTGTTTTTTTTTGCAGGTGATGGGATCAATCCTTGCGGTTAAACATATCATTCATGTTTTCCCTGAGATTGGGAAAGGACCAAAACTAAACGTGGCAATCCATCACGGCGCTTTAACAGAGGGGATACTAACCTTTTTCATAGTAATGCTCTCAATGGGACTTACAAGAAAGATCCCAGGAAGTTTCTTCATGAAGACTTGGATTGGTAGTATTGCTAAGTTGACTCTTCATGTTCTTGGAGCTGATTTAACCGGTGGATGCATGAACCCAGCAGCTGTATGTGCCCCCACAAAGAAAAAGACTATTTGTGATTGTGATTTGAAACCAGTGTTCTAAGTATTTTGTGTTGAAACCTTTGTAGGTGATGGGATGGGCTTATGCACGCGGTGAACATATAACAAAGGAGCATTTACTTGTGTATTGGCTTGGACCTGTCAAGGCCACCTTGCTCGCTGTTTGGTTCTTCAATGTTGTGTTTAAGCCTCTGACCGAAGAAAAACAAGAGAAACCTAAGGCTAAAACTGAATGAGGTCAAATCTCCTTTGTTAAGATTTCGTTGTGTTCTTTTATGTAGTAGACTCAATTGTATCAAAATCATTTCAATAAAATCTGAATTTTAGCTAATCCAGTGTGCGATGTGATTGATAGATGCAGTAGAAGTATTTGGTTTATTACCCAAAAAAAAAGAGATGTGTCTCAGTTTCCATCATTCAATTACAAGAAACCAAGAACTTGACAATGCAGTTATTAATAGACAAGATTAGGCTCAAACTCAGCGAAATCAACAGAGCCAGACTCAACAGGACGCATGAGATAAGCAGCCAAGATCTCAGAGACTAAACCAGCAATGAGAGGAACCCTCTTGAGGTTCTTAATAAAGGAAGGATCATCTGTTTGTCCTACAGCCATCAGCTTCTCATTGATTACAACCATTCTATCCAGTTTCCTCTTGAACTCAGGGTTCTCAACATCCAGCACTGCCGGGAAGATTCTTGCCGTGGTTCGGTTTGTCTGAAACAAAAGTTCCAACATTTTCAGACACACAGCTTACTTACTATTATTAATCTCCTTGTTTCAAATTAGTTTACCTCGATGATGACGTGCATATCGAACTCCTTTGTGTTTAACCCAATACCCTCATAGAAATCAGTTCTTTGACAATCATTGAGATACATTGTCACATAAACCTGCAAAACCAAATCTCTAAGCGGTTAGGCCAATGTCTTAAACACACATTTGAAAGTAGAGAGTTAAAGTTTACTCACAGAGAGGCAGAAGAAACGAGACCAGAGCTTGGCTTGCCAGTCATTAAGGAACTGAGGCTGAGCTTTCATCAAAGCAGAGAAGAAATCTCCATGACGGTTCTCATCTTGGCACCAGTTCTCAAAGTACTTGAAGATAGGGTAACATTGGAACTCAGGGTTCTGCTTAAGGTGTCTGTAGATTGTGATGTACCTCCAGTACCCGATTTTCTCGGACAAGTAAGTAGCGTAGAAGATGAACTTGGGTTTGAAGAAAGTATACTTCCTTGCCTTTGTTAGAAAACCCAAGTCAAGAGCCAAGTTGAAATCAGACAAACCCTTGTTCAAGAACCTGCAAGAATAGTTTGTCATCAGATTTAAGAAAAGAAAACTCAAGAAGAGAGGGTTTTATTGTTGGGAGATCTTACCCGGCATGTCTTGCTTCATCTCTGGACATAAGAGAGAAGATCTCAGCCACAACAGGGTTTGTTTTCTGCATTGCCATCAGATCAAAACATTAAGACCAGACCAGTAAAAATGATGTTTATGAAACAATATTCAAGTCTTCAAGCACAATGAAGACAAGAAACTCTAAACCAATAACAACACTTGAAACACACAGAACCTACTAGTTCAAATAGGCATGGCCACTTCGGATATCGGTTTGGTTTGGTTTATTTCAGTTTTCGGTTTTCCAGTTATAGAGATACATGATCAGTTCGGGTATTTAGGAAATTCAGTTCGGTTTTGGTTCAGATATTTCGGTTGAACCCGCTAATATCTGATATACTTTCAGGTTCATAAGTGAACCGAAACTATCTTCAAACAGTTAAAAGTTTTGGATTGAAATCTCAAAGAAAAGCTACCTTGAGTCTTCTGCCAAGCTCCTTGTAGAGAAGGAACCCAGAGAACTCAGCAGTACAAGACCGCTCAAGAAACTCGACAAAGATCTGTCGGAGAGGTCCCTGCAACTTGTCAGCAGCTTCTTTAAACTCCTTGTTCCTCACGAAATGTGTCTGATTATAATCAGTCTTAAACTCTTGAAGCAGAGCAATGAACTCTTCCTCGTTAAGGTTCTTGTTGATCTCCGTGTTGAAAAGCTGCTCCATCTCCTCGAAGTCCGTCGTGTAGAACCTCGGAGTCAGAAGTGACTCCTGAATCTCTTTCTTCGTTCCCTTCTTGGACTTCGCGGTTGCAGTGGCTGGAGGCGGCGGCGAGGAGGTGGCTGACATTCTGATCACGGTGGAGAACCGGTGGCCAGAGAGGTATTTGCTCGGATTGGTGAGTCTTGGGGATGTGAACTTGGAGATGGGTTTCACTAACGCCATTTCAGCAGCCATTGATAGAGTTGCAGAAGCTGTGAAGGGAGAAGAGCAAGGAGCTAGAGGATGAAGATGAGGCTTCGTGGAGTTTTATAACGCAAACATCTCATCCAGTTAAAATCTCAACTCTCATGTCAGCGATTGACACTTGGCGAAATGTTATTGGTTATCTAGATTGCCTTGTCTTTTTGATAATATTTTTTCGTGGTTCTTTTTTTATTTTTTTATTTTTTTATTGGTTTCATTAAACAAAAATATGTGAAGATAAGAAATTTTCACATGGAAAATGAAAATCAGTCAACCAATAAATAAATAAAAAGAAATAATTTCGAAATACAATTGTATACATTACAATTCGTGGTTCAAATCTTTTTAATAACAAAATATGTGAAAATATAAATACAACTAAAAATGTAAAAATCTAATACACCTCAAACTCACAAAACCTACAATGTTTCTTATTTCTCTGGATTTTTCTTTTCCCACAAATTATATGAAACAGAGTTAAAAGAATGACAGAACAATCCTCTATTTCTCCAGCTTCAAGCCCTTTATTAACAAAGATAGTGTTAGGGCTGAGAAAAGTGGTATCTTGTAAAGCAAGGCAGCACATAAACAGAGAGAGACAATGCTTAAGTTTTATTACCTCTATTTACGAAGCATTGGGGAAGTAGATTGAGGAGAGCTTGCTCCATCTTCAGATCCTGCGTTTATGTTCATAACACTGTCCATACTCCATTTTTGTTCATACCCTTCAGCTTTTTCTTCATCATCAATGGAGACCCCAACACGATTCCCTGAATCTCCATCATCACTTGAAGATCTTCTTGATTCTTGTGAATTTCTCTCATCCTTGTTAACACCACTGTCATTGGTGAAAAAAGGGTCAAACGGAGGGGTGATTTCTCCATTATGATGATGATGATGGTGGTGATGATGATCCTTAGCCTTCAAGTCATCTTCCTCACAATCATCCTCAAGGTCTTCATAGTTTAGATTCCTGAGAATCTCAGGGAGTGAGTAAGTTTTTCCACTCTCATCAACTATCCTTCCTCCTCCGCCCATTTCAATATCGATCTTCTCTTTTGAGCTAACTAAACTTCCACCAAGATTTGAAGTAGGAGTTTCAACCATCATGTAGTCTTCTTCCTTCACAAATGATCTAAACTTGTTCATGGATGGAGTAATCTTAGATAGAAATATTTCCCTTATGTTCCCCAAAACTCCTTTGTTGTATGGATTCTCCTTCTTATCATATCGGTAACGGAAATTCTCATAAGTAGTCTGCAGAAAACAGATTCACTATTAAAACACACACAAAGAGAAAGATAGAAACACAAAGGATGGATCTTTCTAATCACCTGGTTAGTGCAGATGAGATAGGAATGAAATATAGTGAGTCCACCAACAAACCAAACGGTAATGAAGCAGTAAACTATGAGTATATCAGACAGAACATCTTTGGATATGGCTTTCCAGATGCTAATCTTCTCATCCATATGTCTTTGAAATAAGTTCAACCAAGAAAACACAAACACATATATGCACAGAGTGGTTGATGTTGATATGAACATGAAGAAGAACCGGTAGTTTCGCTGCAAAGAGTTTAGAACATTATCAAAACACATAGCCTATATAGTACTCGTAAATATATTTACTAAACTTACCACTCCAATGCACTGGCCAACCCAGGGGCAGTGATGATCGAATCTTTGTACACAGTTGTTGCAGATGGAACAATGAGAAGCTCTAGGTGGACGGTAAAGCAAACAAGTATCACAGAACTTGACTTTTACAGTATGGCCATTAACAGTTACATCTTTGACCCTTGGTAACCTTATGTTTGGGGTTCTACCGCTAACCCATTCCATGGAAGGAGTAGTTGAGTCAGGTACATCATCTGACTCTGGAGGCCTTAAACTTCTAGGCACAATCCCAGGATCTCTACCAGATGTCATGAAGAGGAAAAATATGTCCTGAAAGAAAACTATTGAAACTTTAGTTTCAGAAAACACTTTCTACGGTAAATTCGTCAGAAGAAGACATACCAAAAGGGTGAGTATCCAAGCGACAGAGAGAATTGGAACACAGAGATTTGGATTCTTGGTGAGAGGATCAGCCATTTTCAAGTACATTTTTACAAAGAACATCACGGAGGGACCAAGGATCAAGATGGTTGATAGAAATAGAGATGATGCATCTGGACCAAAGATTAACCTCCCTCCACATAGAAATTTCTGTAAAAAAATCAAAGTCAAATCACAAATCAAGAACCATGAATAGCTTGCAGTAATCACTAAGCATGGCTCTGAAGTTTCCATATATGAACCAATCAAGATTTAAAGATAATAACAACTGAAACTAACAAAACTTTTAATGAAGCCAGAGAATGATCTAAACATAAGAGATAAACTGAACCTATGACTTGGACTCAAAGGAATCAAACACCAACGTGACTTACATTGCTTCCCCTCCAAACTTGATAGAGCCTCTTGAGTTTGGTCTCATTCCAAGCCATAACTAAAGGAGGAGAAATTGCGAAAAACAAACAACAAAGTTTAAAAATTTCGAAGAACCCAGAATCAGAAAACCATTGGAGAATCTGTAGACAGAGATGGGATCAAATCAGGACAAAAACCCAGAAACAAGACAAATCTCTTGTTTCCTCCGAAGAAAGATTCAATACACTCGAGAGAGAGAGAGAGAGAGAGAGAGAGAGAGAGACAGGAAGATTCAAGCTGTCCTCTCCTCTCGAAATCACAAAGAAAAATTATTACAGATGTTTGCAAATTGCGATCCCTTTCTCTCTTCTCTCTTTTTTTTTAATATTTCTTTATTTATATTTTGGAAAAAGAAAACATTTTTTATTAGGTTAAGATCATGAGTTAATAATGGTCGGACATGGTATGTAATTTAAGAAAACTGATTATGCGAATAGGATGTCTGTACTGTAAGAAGGGATCTGAGTTTCTTGTTTAGTTTAAGATTAAATTTAATTATTTGTTAAAAAAAAGTGTTGTTATTTCATGGCCGGCCAACTAAATCTAAAAATAATAAATTAATGATGCAACAATGAGCTGTGAAAAGGCAAGTCAAATTATCCCCCTCCTCAACTAAACGTGCTTCCACATATTTGTTAGTGATCAATGCTTTCAAATTAAGTAACAATGTATCTTACTGTACTATAAAAGAGTCTAAAATCTAATACTTTTCAACATTCATAGCGAGAAAAAGAAGTCAGTTTGATTAAGGATTACACAAAATCAGATGATGATAGTGATTAGTGAGATATTAGTTATACAACTTTTGCTAGTTACTTTGATACAATACTTCTGCGTTATATTCACCTTTTTCCTGTAAACCCTCACCGTAAGACCAAGAAACGCCACATATTATATAACAAAAGATGGAGACAAGGAAATATACCAAACTGAATTACCACTATATTCACTTAAGGTTTCAAAATGTTAACAGAGAGAGTGTGGTAAGATTTTACACCTGTTTAGTGGCTAAAAGCTAAAGAATCTTGACTTGTTGGTGCAACTTAGAACATGATTATTGCGAGTTTTTAAGGTGGAGTTTTTAATGAAATATAAGAAATTATTTTTTAATTTTTAAGTATAAAAGCTAAAAATTGATTTTTAAAAACCTTCTTAGTTTTTTAGTTAAATGTCAATAATATTTTCTTATATTCCGCTAAAAATCTCACATTAAGAACTCTACATTAATCAAGCTTCTTAGATAGAAGTGGAAGGCTAAAAGTTACATTGGAAGGAAAAACAAGTAATCAAAACTAAACCTGACTAAAAACAGAGAATAACCGGGACTGAACTAAACAAATTTCAAATATAAACCGAATTGCAAACCGGTTTGATTCGAATCAAATCCAGTCACTTCGTTAAGAAGACGCAGAGAGAAGGGGAAAAAAAAAGCTTATCCAATGGCTCTTCTCTGTTTCAATCCTCTCGCTCCTCTCTCTTCCTCTTCTCCAAGGCTTCACCTTTCATCTTTCGCTTCACCAGGTAAGCATTTTCACTTGTTTCTCCACTCATATGCGCTTCGTTTTGTCCGCGAAATCATATTGTATAATCTCCATTACAGAACCAAGAAACCAAAACTCCAGTTCCTGGGCTACTTCTTAGTTACTGAAGCAAAAATCTTCTTCCTTTGTTTTAAAGCTTAAGAATTGGGATTAGATTTTCATTGTCATTTCATCGAACACTTTAAGATTTAATGCTTTCTTATGTTTTACATGTGAAAGCTCTGATCTTTTTTGGTTTCTTCATATGGGTTTCAGTTTTCATCCTTAAACCCAACACCATCGAGCCCAAGAACAGAGTCTCACTCAGTGCTTACAACTTGAGATATAGCCATGGAAGAGCAGCAATTGTGAAGGCAGCTGCTTCTGGCGTGGACGGAGCTGAGCCCGAGAGCAATGCGGAACCACCTAAGACTGTTGTCGCTGCTGTACCAGTGGAGAAACTACCATTGGAATCAAAAGAAGCTAAAGAGAAGCTACTGCTGGAACAGAGGATGAAGATGAAGCTGGCCAAGAAGATTAGGTTAAGGAGGAAACGTTTGGTTCGTAAGCGTAAGTTGAGGAAGAAGGGTCGATGGCCACCTTCTAAGATGAAGAAGCTCAAGAATGTTTAAAGATGATGATGACTCTTTGCTCTCTTTTTTATTCAACATTTTGTAATGTGTTGTTTGTATAAGCATTTGTTTTGGGATTAATCTCAAGCTGAGTTCTTTAAAAGGATCTATTACAGAGAGTGATCACTGAGTAGTAGATAGAACAAAAGGTTTGGAACTTGCATTAAACCATTTGGTTATTAAGGAAGAACTTGTGAGCAGAAGATGAGAGGCTAGTTTCCCCAAGACTGCATGGAGGGAGTAGTGCTCACGAGAGGAGAGATAAGCAGCCTACGCTTGGTGAAATGACGCTTGAGGACTTGTTGTTGAAAGTTGACTGAGACTATTCCTGGTTGGAACCATGATGGTCCTGGTGGTGGTTCAGGTGCTGGTTTAGGGCAAAACATAGCTCAGGTTGGCCCAGGGGTTCAGTATCATCAGCTTCCATCAATGCCATATCCGGTTACAGACATGCAAGGAATGGTATCTCAGTCTTCTTTGATGGGTGGTTTGTCACATACACAAACTCCAGGAAGGAAGAGGGTAGCTTCAGGAGAAGTTGTGGAGAAGACTGTAAGGAGGAAGCAGAAGAGAATGATAAAGAACAGAGAGTCTGCAGCTCGTTCTCGAGCTAGGAAACAGGTGACATCAACTTTCTGTAACTGCAATTGTGGTGTTGCTATTAGTCTTGTCAAGCCATCTGATATGTGATGAGTTATAGAAATGTAAAGACTGATTTATACTAAGGAAAGAGACTGTTTACAGGATTGATCTATAATCAAGGTAATACAAGAGATTCTTTCTCCCCATGAACATGAATGATCAATACCATGATACCCCTCCCGTATGACTCTAAAGCTTATTTATACTAGACTGTTGGTCACGTACGTCCCTTTCTTCACACCCTCCTCACGTCACGTGATTGTCCCCCACGTCAGCAGACACTCCATGTGATGTGTTCCCTAACAAACCTTCCTCTTTATTCCTTACTCTCGTCCTTCTTCTTTGCCTTTTTCCTCAAGTAACAACTTACTGGGCCTTTCCTGTGTTGGGTTGGCCTTTCCTTCTCGCATACTGGTAAAGGACCGGTGGATGAACAGCTTCATACGTATCATTACCCGGCCCAATGAAACTGACCTTGTCCTCAAGGTCGAACTCAGGGTACAACTTCTGCACGGTAGCCTTCTGTTCCCACGTGCAGTCAAATGATGGTAAGTGTTTCCACTTGATGAGAACCTCTGGTTGACCGGAAAGAGGATTGACACGAGAATCCCACACAGCTTCAGGTTCAGCCTCCAGCACGACATCCGCGGTCAGTTGTGGTGGAAGATCCGTGGCTGGAACAGAGTCCCCAATGGCGCGCTTCAGCTGTGAGACATGGAACGTGGGGTGGATCTTGGTGCCTTCTGGCAATTTCAAACGGTAGGCCACTTTCCCCACTCGTGCTTCAATCTCAAAAGGTCCATAGAACCGAGCAGCCAATTTTTCGTTCGGTCGCTTGGCCAAGGACTGTTGTCGATATGGTCGCAGTTTGAGGAAAACCAACTCACCCACTCCAAATACAACCTCTCGGCGATGTTCATCTGCTTTTGTTTTCATCACCTGCTGTGCCTTATTCAAATGAGCTCGTAAGATAGTGATCATTTCGTCCCGTTCCCTTAACTGGCATTCCAACTCGGTGTTTGTAGTGGACCCATTCTCATAGCGCAAGAGCACCGGTGCTTCCCGCCCGTACACTGCTTTGAAAGGAGTCATCTTAATAGCCGTATGGTAAGAAGAGTTGTAACTTAGCTCAGCCCAAACCAAGAACTTAGCCCATGACCTCGGTTTATCGCTGGCAAAGCAGCGCATATATGTCTCCATGCCTCTGTTGGTGACCTCGGTTTGCCCATCCGACTGTGGATGGTAAGCCGTGCTGAGGCATAAACGAGTCCCCGACAGACGGAACAACTCTTTCCAGAATAGACTCGTGAAAACCTTGTCACGATCAGAGACTATCGTACGCGGAAACCCGTGTAACTTGATGACCTCCTGAATGAATTTCATGGCAACCTCGGTAGCGGTGAAAGGATGCTTCAACCCGATGAAATGACTGTACTTTGAGAGTCTGTCCACCACCACTAGAACTGCATTGATTCCTTCCGAACGAGGCAACCCTTCCACGAAGTCCATGGAGATATCTTCCCAGACCTTGTCGGGGATAGGCAGTGGCTGAAGAAGACCTCCCGGTGCCAAGGTGGAATATTTTTGCCGCTGGCAGATAGAACAGGAAGCCACATAATGTCTGATGTCTGTCATCATCCCCACCCAATAAAAAACGTCACTGATGCGTTTCTGTGTTCTGACCACTCCCCCATGTCCTCCGATTTTGCTATCATGGAACTCCTGCATTATCAATCCGATGAGTGGCGAGTGCTTAGGAATTACCAGCTTCCCTTGCCGAAGGAGCCGTCCTTGGACTACTGAGTACTGTGGATGCGAGGACGGATCATGTTTCCACTCGAGTATTAATTTCTGGAGCTCAGGATCTTTATCTACTTCACTGCTGACTTCTTCCAACTGCAAAGCTGTTGGTGCCGAGACTGCATACAACTCAGCTACAGCCACTTTCCTTGAGAGTGCATCAGCCGCTTTGTTATCCAAGCCCGGCCGATACTGAATCTCAAAATCAAAGCCTAACAGTTTGGTGAGCCATCGCTGATAGTCCATATTCACCTCGCGCTGCTCCAACAAGAATTTCAGACTCTTCTGATCCGTACGTACTAAGAACTTCCTCCCAATCAGATAGTGACGCCACTTCTGCACCGCAAACACAATTGCCATCAATTCTCTCTCATAGACCGATTTCAGCTTCTGTCTTTCCGTAAGGGCCTGACTGTAATAAGCGATGGGACGCTGGTGTTGCATCAGAACAGCTCCCAACCCCACTGCTGAGGCATCCGACTCCACCACAAATAGTTCCTCAAAATCTGGTAAGGCCAACACAGGTACAGTAACCATCGCTTCCTTCAGTTGTTTAAATGCCACTGCCGCCAACTCGTCCCATTGGAATTGGTCTTTCTTAAGGAGGGCTGTAAGAGGACGAGCCAGATGGCCATAATCCTTGACAAACTTTCTATAGTACCCCGTGAGACCAAAGAATCCTCTCAACTCCTTGATGTTCCTCGGTTCACACCATTCAACCAACCATTTCGTTGTTGCTACCGAAATGACACTTCTTCTGATTAGCGTACAACTGATGCTCCTCCAGTAGTCGTAGCACCACCTCCAAATGCCTAAGATGTTCTTGCGAGCTTCGACTATACACCAAGATGTCATCGAAGAACACAAGGACAAATTTCCGTAGGTAAGGGCGGAAGACCTCATTCATGAGAGATTGGAACGTCGCTGGCGCGTTAGACAACCCGAACGGCATCACCAAGAACTCGTAGTGGCCGTCGTGAGTCCGAAAAGCTGTCTTAGGAACGTCTTCCGCACGTACCAGAATCTGATGGTACCCAGAGCGAAGGTCCAGCTTCGAGAACACCCTTGCCCCATGCAACTCATCCAGTAGCTGGTCTATCATCGGGATTGGATACTTGTCTGCGACAGTGACCTTGTTCAAGGCTCGGTAGTCGACACAGAACCTCCAGCTCCCATCTTTCTTCTTAACCAATAACACTGGGCTCGAGAACGGGCTGGAACTCTCCTTGATTATGCCCGCAGCCAACATAGAAGCAATCTGTTTCTCGATCTCTGCCTTTTGAGCCTGCGGGTATCTGAATGGCCTCACACTCACTGGCCGAGCTCCTGGTTCCAAGGTGATGGCATGCTCTTTGCCTCTGGAAGGAGGTAGCCCTTCTGGTTCTGCAAACACCCTCGCAAAATTCCCTAACACCACTCGCAACTCGTCAGACATGGCGACTGACAACGCCACTTCCTCTTTTACGATCCCACTGTACTCCACTATAACCCCTTCTCCCTCTTGCTCGAGGGCCTTCCACAAAGCTTTGAGTGAAACTCCCGCTGAGTGTAGACTGTGGTCTCCTTGCAACACCACTGACCTTCCTCCCAATTCCACCTTCATACTCTGCAACTTCCAGTTAACTCTCACCTCCCCCAACGTGTCGAGCCACTGGATTCCCAATATGACATCCGCCACCCCTAACTCCAAGGGTAAGAAACTCGTTGTTACTTCGCACCCTTGTAGTTTCAGTTTCACGTCGTTGACGACTCCCTTGCCACGGATCGTTACTCCTCCTGCGACTAACACCCCGTAACGTTGGGAATCATCGGTCTTCAAACCCAGCTGCGTGGCTAATCGTTCCGAAATGAAATTGTGGGTGGCACCACTATCGATTAGAACTACCACGTCCGCGCCTGAAATCGAGCCTCTGATCTTCATTGTGCGGGGAGAAGCAAGACCCACTACGGAGTTGATTGATAATTCGGCTACTTGCATCTCCCCTCCTGATTCATCTTCGGCTACCTCGCAAGGTTCCTCCAAACACTCGACTTCTGAACCATCCTCCATGATTGTCATCACCGTGAGCTCCGGTCGCGGACAGACATGGTTGGCGTGAAACCTCTCGTCGCACTTAAAGCACAACCCCTCCGCCTTCCTTTGCGCTATCTCCGACGGTGTCAGCTTACGGAAAGGGGGTCTTACTCGGTTGTGAGTGGCGACGGATTTACCCCCACCGTGGTTCTTCCCAGAAATGCTTTGTGCGTTGGGCTTAACCCTAACCGGATTCGGCCCATTTGGCGCACGTTGGACGGGGCTCGAAAAAACAGGCCCATGTCGTGTAACCTCGGCCCGATGCGTGAACCCCCTGGGGTTAGTCACCTCTGATGACGCTACACCCTGATCGGACCACTCTTCCACCATAATCGCCGTGCTCATCATCTTCTCTAATCCTCTGGGTTCAAACATCCTCACCCCTGCTCGGATTTTGGGTTTCAGGCCACGCATGAAGGAGATTTCCAACACTGCTTCTGGAATCTCCGGAGCATTGGTGGCTAATGATATGAAATCCCTCTTGTACTCCCTTGTTGTCCCCATTTGACACAAAGATAACAATCTTTCCCCTGCCGTCGTGTCATAGTGCGTCGCGTACTGGGCAAGGACCCTCTGCTTCATCTGCGCCCAGTTACGGAACGGGTTCCTATCTCGCTCCCATCGGTACCATAATAACGCTTCCCCTACGAAACACATCCGTACAGCCCGGATCTTCTCATCCTCGGTGAACTCTCCCATTTCAAAGTACTGCTCCACCCTTAACACCCAACTTTCCGCGTCTTCTCCGTCGAACACCGGAACTTCCATCCGCCTGGTCAGAGTTTGAGTTTGCTCGGTCCACCCTTCATCGGGTCTGCCGATGGTCACCCCCACCCCCGATCTTCGTTCTGCCACGCCCGTCGATGGGGTTACACACGTCTGAGTGACTCCGATGGGTTTCTCGATCCCTCCAAACCCCTCGGATTCATCCATCAACGCTCCTCCAGACGATGTTCCTTCACCCAACACCCCTTTGCCTTTCATTGCCTCCATCACTCGACGTCGGGCCTCATCTTCCTCGTTAAATCTCTGCTCAACACGATCCAGGATGCTCAGCTTCCCTGACTGATACTGCATCTGCTGCTGCATCGTGATGATGGCTTGTTCGATGATCGACATCCTCTCCATCCCTTGCTCTAATGTTGCGATTCTGTTGACGTTCTGTTGTATTATCTCCGCCGTTTGATCCCCCTCTGTTTTCTTTGGTCCCATGCTGTCCCAGATTTGTAGCTAGCTCTGATACCAAGTTGATATGTGATGAGTTATAGAAATGTAAAGACTGATTTATACTAAGGAAAGAGACTGTTTACATAATTGATCTATAATCAAGGTAATACAAGAGATTCCTTCTCCCCATGAACATGAATGATCAATACCATGATACCCCTCCCGTATGACTCTAAAGCTTATTTATACTAGACTGTTGGTCACGTACGTCCCTTTCTTCACACCCTCCTCACGTCACGTGATTGTCCCCCACGTCAGCAGACACTCCATGTGATGTGTTCCCTAACAAACCTTCCTCTTTATTCCTTACTCTCGTCTTTCTTCTTTGCCTTTTTCCTCAAGTAACAACTTACTGGGCCTTTCCTGTGTTGGGTTGGCCTTTCCTTCTCGCATACTGGTAAAGGACCGGTGGATGAACAGCTTCATACGTATCACCATCCCTTGTTTGTTCTTGGTGTCTAACACCTGGTGTTAATGAGCAGGTTTATACTCATGAGCTCGTGATCAAAGTTTCACGGTTAGAAGAAGAAAACGAAAGACTCAGGAGACAAAAGGTAATGTTTTGCAGCCTTGGCCCTTCTGGTTATACATGCATTGATTGTGACTGGTATTGAAATTGAACATGTATGAAGTTTCGGACTGGAATTAGAGGGAATGGTAGATGATATGGAAATGGGGACAAGCATAGTAGACAATATATGCTAAGGAATGAAACCATAAATAGGGTTAGACACAACCTCTGAAAGGTTACACCTAACATACATTAGACACAATATAACACATAATATTTTTTACTCGTTCTACCTTGCATGAGGTAGAGAAGATCCTCCCAAGTGCACCACCGCCTGATCCCAAGCAGCAGCTCAGGCGAACAAGCTCAACTCCTTTCTGATCTCAAAACTTTTTTTCCACTTCTATGTCGGGTTACTTATTTAAAAAAAAGAGAGAGAGAAACAGCTTTGTTTCTATGTACATCACGTAGAATTTCTTGAGTTGAAGCAATGTTGTTAAGTTTCTTGAAAACATTCCCGAGTTGTTTTAGTAGCAGCAACGACAATCTTTTTCTCGAGTGTCAAATTTAGAGGTTGAACAAAGTAAGAAAACTTGAATTTGTAGAGTTCGAATACAACAATACTTTATAGACTGTCATGTAAATGGATTACATAAAAGGGGAAAAAAAAACTGTTTGAATTTGCCAAACCTTCTGCTTATGGGTCAGCTTTGTTCTCAATGTAGACATTATCTTAAATTTCATCTATAAGAAGACCAACATTTTTTTCTACCTGTTCCATGAGATTTGACATTACCTAACTGTGGGAGTAAGTTCTTGCCAAAGAGTTTCAGAGACATCTTTTCATATCCGGATCTTAAAGCAAAAAGAACTCCATACGTCCAAGACTAATCAAAGAGCCATACAAGAGGTCATAACTAAGCTTCTGGTGGTGAAGATACGGTAAGATCTTCCCATGAAAGTGCTCTTTTTCATGGTGGGATTCTACTCTGCAACTGCTGCATTCTCTACGTTTAAAGGACAAACAGGAGATTGGAGTGTTCTATCTTCTGCATTGGCTGTAACTGTAGCTGGAATGCATCAGAGATTTTGTGTGCAGAGAGCGTCCATTCCATTACTCAACATGATGAGTAGCATAATCGCCATGTGTTAGCTATAGGAAGACAACTTGACTACATTAGCTCAGACCTTTGTAGCGACAACACTGCCTAAAACCTGGCTCCATAATAGACAGTAGCCAGCAAAACCCTGCCAAGCTGCCTGAAATCAATACATGAAGGTTGTGAACTCTGAAGACTTAAAACTCAGGTCTCATGATTTCCGAATCGCTAGGCACAAGACAATCATCAGCAAATTGATATGAACAGTGTTAGTTTCTTGATGATAACAGCAGAATTACAGAGAAACTACAAAGGAAAGCTATCTTACTCTCAAAGAGAAGCAAGCCACAATGGCCAACCAACTAACTAACCTTTCTTGAGTGTAACTGCTTTCTCTTCTCTTTATTTTGCAGGTACCAGCTCCTTCTCACGTGATTGGATCATATCACAAATAGTGCTCGAGTCTTGTCTGTATAACCTTGTATTTGATTTCTGACATGAAAAATTATTGCATCATTGCAGATTTGATGAGTTTATAACAATAACGTTGATTCACACAGAACACAAGAAGATAGAAGAAGCAAGACAGCATTTCAGATCTTCTTTCCCAAGAAGAAAACAGTGGACACTCAACCGTAGTATTGGTTGCGTTTCCTATTACTAAGAAGGTTATTTCTGAAAGTCCCACATCGGTAAGATAGAGAGGCATTGATCAGAAGATTGCACTATATAATGAAGCCGAGTCTCTCATTAAAATTCATACCTTTCTCGGCCTTTTGGCTAAGATCAAGTGTAGTATCTGTTCTTATCAGTTTAATATCTGATATATGGGTCATTGACTCATACGATATTAACTCTATTTTTTAAGGGTGAAGATCCACTAAAATAGCTTGCTATTTGGATCTTTGCGAGTCGGTCATGCATTGCACTAGTGCTTAGTTTGGCTCAACCCACCAATTTAAGAATTCTAAAAAAAAAATCTTAAACTATATTCATATAATCCAACATGAAATCCTAGTATGACGTATTAAAGTAAAGTCCAATGTACCACATTAAGTGACAAGCGATGTCTAGGTAGAGAAGTTGAAACATAGTTTCTTTGTTGTGGATTTTGGTACTGCACTAAATATGTTTTCTTAAGAAAACAAGATCACTTACTAATATTGGACTAAATATTTGCATTGTAAAAAACATATTACTATTTGTAGATGTTTGATGATGTGGTGCATGAGCTCGTCTTACATAATCAAAGTCTTCTGTCTAATTGTTTGCCACGATTGCGCCTCCGTGTTCCATTTCATTACAGCTCTTCGGTAAAAAAAACCTCGTCAATATGAATGTGTGCAGCTGGAGAACCACAAGGTCAAAAGATTACTCCTAAGTGTTAAGTGGAGACGATGACATAGCAGTTAGTCCCAGTATCACAGCGCATGCCAAAAGAGTAGTATGCAGACATATTAACTAGCGACTACAAAACATGGAAAGATATATAATTCATATAGTTGTTCTGGTTTCTCCTCTTCATTCATATTTTCATTGGGAATGACTACCTAAAACAACCTGTAGATATATAAACCCTATATGTACCCACCCAAACTTAACACCTCTTCACGAAACCACCCGAAAATATAAATTTCTTCACTTTGTTTTGTCTGCCTAGTCCCCCCTCTCTAATTGAACTTTCAGATTTTTAAAACGCGATTTACAAACAGTGATTGCCCACCCACATAGCTTCGACCCGACCCGATCCTAAAACTAAACAAAATTGAATTGGGCAAATTGAGGTTTCGCATGAGAAATGCTAGAGAGATGGAATGAAGAGAGAGAATGAGACACTGGAGATATGAAGATTGATGAAGAGGAAATAGCTAAGACAGAGACAGACACATGGAGATTGAGATGAAGACAGCGAGAGATGCAGTAAGGAGAATCTTCAACAAGTTAGGTTCGGATGTCTTTTCTACAGTAATAAGTAATATAACATGAGAATTAACTCCCTTCCTCAACCATCGTCTTCAGTTTGACTGATACTTTGTGATGTAATATTGTAGGTTTGATTACTCAGTGTTATGAGAGTTTGATTGATCTTAAATACAGTGGGTTTTCTACTTCAAGTACGAGACACTATATTCATGTACGATATGTTACTGCATGTCGATCTGTATTTTGCATCAAATATATCACTCTATCTCACAGGTGAATTACCTTGGTTTAACCCATCAAACGTGCGGACAATCTCAAGAACCTAAAGTAATTTCACAGTGGGATTGAGAACTACGGGTTCTAGCAATAATCTTTACCAAAAGAGGCAGCATCTTCTCTTTTCACAACAATGCATGGAGATGAGAGCTTCGTTCATTGATTTCTTAAGCAGCAAATAGATTACAGAAGCTTCTGTCCCGCTTATCATTGTCTCTCTCTCCACTTCGTCTCCCTGACGATTCTCATGAGAACCCTAATTTATCAATTTCCCCAATTTTGTTAGGTTTTAGGATCGGGTCGGGTCGAAGCTATGTGGGTGGGCAATCACTGTTTGTAAATCGCGTTTTAAAAATCTGAAAGTTCAATTAGAGAGGGGGGACTAGGCAGACAAAACAAGATTAGAGGGTTATGTGAAGAAATTTATATTTTCAGGTGGTTTCGTGAAGAGGTGTTAAGTTTGGGTGGGTACAAATAGGGTTTATATATCTACAGATGGTTTTAGCCATTTGCTTAGTCCTTTGTAATCGGCTTCTTTAGTTTCTTTCTTTTAAGCTCTTATTTGGGTAGTATAGGCTTTGTTTTTTGCCTTCCTCATAGAAGCTCCAGAGCCGGGCTGAATTCTATTGTGGAGAACACTGTAATGTCGAGCAATGTAGAATTGAGTAGGTGATTACTGGATAGGGCACTCTTCATTCTTTATTCCAAACTTTGTGAGTCATATTGCATCATGATATCACAAGACTTCCAGATTTTATTACAGGTGTGGACTTGGAATTTTAGGATAAACATAGTAGACAATAGATGATAAGGAATGAAAACATGAACAAGAGAAATGATAAATAGGGTTAGACGACACAACCTCTGAAAGGTTATGTCTTTGTTGTGTTCTTTGCTTCTTGTAAAAGCCGTTTGGCTCATTAGACACAACATTACTCAAACTTGACATTATTTTACTCTTTTATACTTTGAAGGAGGTAGAAAAAATCCTCCCAAATGCACCACCGCCGATCCCAAGCAGCAGCTCAGGCGAACAAGCTCAGCTCCTTTATGTTCTCAGAACTCTTTTTACACTTCGTGTCGGTTTGCTTATATAAAAAAGAGAAAGGAAAACAGTTTTGTTTCTTTGACATTCCATAGATTTTCTTGACTTGGAGCAATGCTCTTAAGTTTCTTAGAAACATTCCGAGTTGTTTTATTTTCTCGAGTGTCAAATTTAGAGATTGAACATAGTAAGAAAACTTGAATTTGTAGAATTTGAATCCAACAATACTTTATATTCTCTCTTGTAAATGGTTCACATAAAAAAAAAACTATTTAAATTTGCCAAGCCTTCTACTTATGGGTCAGCTTTGTTCTCAGATTTAGACATTATAATAAACTTCATCTTAAGAATACTAACAACATGCACATACGGAAACGGAGATGAAAACAACATCAACCGTCTTGCCATCCTGTCTATCGATCAATTTGCTCTTCGGATCACTTGAGATTCACCTAGTCTCTCGGGTCAACTCAAGATTCTCGATGTTAAAGCTGATCTCGTCCATCTAATGGGTTTTGTGGCTAAAGCTAGCTTCTCAATCGACATTTATGCCCTCTTCTAAAAAAATTTTTGTTTGAGTTTATCAATATTTATTTCGACAATTTCAAGCTCGTTGGAACAAACGTTTTAGGAAAACACGTGAAGCTTATGTTTAACTGAACTGCTTTGGTTGTTTATCTTACTTTTAAGTATAGTTCCGGTTGTTATTGTTTCACCGTTGAAAACAATTCTGGTTATAATCGCTTAGCCTTCGAGTCTTTTAATTCAGTTACAAAAAAAACGTTTATGCAAATTTTTTCATGATGAATTGTAATAGAAACCAACATTAAAAACATTATGAATTGTCTAAATAGTATTTTATTTAAATAAAACTCTTTCAAGAGAAATTCATGAGGAAGATTGGGGATTGAGTGGTGTAATGTTAAGAGGTCTCTAAATGAATTATGTAGGGCGCCGATCAACGGAATTATTTGAGTTATCTTCATTCATCGAAGTATTTTGGCGGATTTATTTGAGTTAGTCCGGGCGGGCAGTTCAAAATTCTCTGCAATACAAGTCAACTTTTGTCACGTTTTTGTAGAAGATGAACCTACTTTTTAGATTAGGATAATATAATATGATTTATAGGTATATGTTAAAGTACTGAATGATGACATCTAAATGATTCCTTCGCCCATAGTTATCTTACCTAACCTTTTCTGTGTTACAAAAAAAATGCTTCCTTTTAAGAAAAATAAAATAATGGAAATTAAATTAATATATATTCAACTTGATAAAAATAAAATACTAAATGAATTGAGAACACAAAAGTTGAAATTAAAAAGAATCAATTATTGTCATGTCTTAAGTGAAAAGAAAATTACTCCCTCTGTTTCATTTTAAGTGTTATTGTAAAAAAAAATGTTACAAAATAAATGTCATTTTTGATTTTCGATGCAAAATTTATTAACTTTCTATTATTATTTATTTTTTTATTGGTCGAAATATAGTTATATGTATAAGTAATTGTGTTTTTATATAGAAAATATGTAAAAATTAATTATTTTTAATTCGTGTGAATAAAATTAAAATGACACTTAATATGCAACATATTAAATTAATATAAACAATGAAAATTAGGTAAGATAGATGACAGCTAAACGACTTTAATGATAATTTATTTTCCCCAACGAGAAAGGTAAATAATACAAAAGCCAAGTTCATTTACACATACGTTGAAGAGAGGAAGTAAAGAGCAGAGGGATAGCGCAAAGAAGATGGCCATGGCAACAAAATCAGTTTCTTCCTTCGCCATACTTTTCATCATGTTTTTGGTTATCTTTGGTAAATTAATTAACTAACTCCGAATTTATTTCACATATTTGTTAAACTTTGTGATTCATATGATCCAGAGAGTATCTATCTTACTAAAATAGAAGTACTTTAGGATTTTGTTTGGAAACATGGATAGTGAGGATTGTTTGGATACATGGATAGCAGTATTAAAAATAATTTCTTTTATTTACAAATTTAGCCTTTACATTTACAATAAATTTATCTTATTAAAACTGTAGTACTCATAAAACTTCACCCTTATTTTTTCTTCTTATTTACCATTCTGTGCCATTGAATAATTTAAAAGAAATTTTATTTACGGGCTCACTTAATAATTTTTTTATCTAACCGAATAAATTCAAAAATAAGCATAATATTAACAAGATAGATCCAAAAATCTAGCCCTTACGTTAACACTATTTTTTATTTCCAAATTACAACCCACAAAATAAAAGAAAATCCATCAATCAATTGAAACTAAAATCTAGAGGTTTTCATATATGAACAAAACGTAATAAATAGCTAAAATTGAGATATTCACTTATTCTTATATTTTAAATCATATATTTTCTGTGTTAGACAACCATATTAATTTGTTAGTTATATATTTTTTCTTATTTCAACAAAATTCTAAAATAAAAAAATAGTATTTATATGAAATAATTGAATATTACATAAATTTTATTTTCTAATAGATCAAACAATAATAAAATATGAACAATTTCAAACATATAAAACACATATAAAACCAAACACAATTATATATGTTATATATTACAATTTACTATAACACTCATGCGGGTGTTAGTCATGGTCAACTAAGTACCCATCGACTACAATTCGGTCTTTCTGAATGTTGGGGTTCAAAATGGTTTTACATGAATATACGGACGGTGTCGAGTATGATCATTCAAGGTCCAGGTAAGTTTGTAGGAACCTAAAAATATTTTAAAACTGTTAGTTTACAAATATTATTAAATAATTTTAAAAATAAAAATAAAAATAAAAATCAAAACCCGCGCTTTGTAAGCGCGGGTCAAAACTAGTTTATTATTAAGGATCAATCAAGATATATGATTGATACAATCATATAATCTATTTATGTAAATGAATATATTGTCATTAACTACAATACCCTAGCTATCTCCTTGTATATATATCCTCATTGTCTGTAATGCAAAGATATAAGGTAAATATATTAACTTCATGGCACTCACGCCTAGGCCACCCCTCCTCCTCGATTTTAAAGACTGTTGTTTCAAGCTTCTCCCTTCCGATTTCTAAAATTTCTCAAAAATCTTTGTCTTGCACTGAATGCTTCATCAATAAAAGCCACAAGCTTCCTTTTTATCAGTCTACTATCACGTCTACTCGTCCCCTTGAGTATCTATTCTCAGATCTGTGGAGTTCTCCGATTCTCTCCATCGATAACTATAAATATTATCTGGTGATTATCGATCACTTCACTCGGTATACGTGGTTGTATCCTCTAAAACAGAAATCGCAAGTCAAAGAGACAGTGATTGCCTTCAAGCGTCTTGTTGAGAATAACCAGCAAACAAGAATTGGGACATTCTATTCAGACAATGGTGGAGAGTTTCTTGCCTTACGAGATTTCTTTAGAACAAATGGAATCTCGCACTACACATCACCGCCTCACACGCCAGAGCATAATGGTGTATCGGAACGGAAGCACCGTCATGTTGTAGAAACTGGTCTCACTCTACTTGCAAAGGCGTCGGTTCCCAAGACTTATTGGCCGTATGCCTTCGCGGTTGCAGTTTATCTCATTAATCGCTTACCCACGCCACTCTTGTCGCTACGATCACCGTTCCAACAGCTCTTTGGGAAAGCTCCGAACTACAATAAATTGCGCATCTTTGGTTGTGCCTGCTTTCCGTGGTTGAGACCGTATAATCGACACAAACTAGAAGACAAGTCCGCTCTCTGCGTCTTCCTTGGATACTCTGTTACTCAAAGTGCCTACTTGTGCTATCACATACCCACTAGTCGCCTCTACACGTCTTGCCATGTCCAATTTGATGAGGAGATGTTCCCTTTCTCTCTGAGACAAAACATCACGACATCTTCAGAACAATCTGAAACTGACGAGCAAATCTCGACTCCTTGGCCATCTCATTCGTCAATACCGACAACAGCAGCTTCAGTACCCCGCGGACCTCCCATCTCAGATCTTCACCGATCATCTTCAGCAACACATCCTACTCCAACATCGCTACCGTCTCAATCTCAGGTATGTCCTCCAAACTCTACGCCTCAATCTGTTTCTCCCTCCTCTGAGCCCACTGCTCCACATGAAAATGGGCCGCAACCCACGGCCCAGCAACACCCACCATCACCAATAGCCCAAACACAAAGCTCACCTACTAATATCCAGTCCGCTTCATCTTCAATCCATTCCCACAACTCATCTCAGCCCACCCCCAAATCATCATCTACATCGTCACCATCTCAATCCCAGCCGGAGATCCAACCTTCACCTGAAATCTTACCACAACCCGATACTAACCCTGAACCTCGAAACACACACCCGATGCACACCCGAGCTAAAAGTGGAACCAGTAAACCAAACAAGAAATACCTTCTCTCTGTCACATTTCCTGCTAACACTGAGCTTCGAACAATCATCCAAGCTCTTCAACAGGATCACTGGAGGCAAGCTGCAACAGCTGAGATCAACGCTCAAATTGGGAATCATAGTTGGGACCTCGTCCCACCACCATCCAATGTCACACTAGTTGGGTGTCGTTGGATCTTCACGACGAAGTATAATCCTGATGGCACAGTCAATCGCTATAAAGCCCGGCTGGTCGCGAAGGGGTACAATCAACGGCCTGGTCTGGACTACACTGAAACATTCAGTCCAGTAATCAAGTCTACCACCATTCGTTTAGTCCTTGGAATAGCCATCAACTCAAACTGGCCCATAAGGCAACTGGATGTTAATAATGCGTTTCTCCAAGGTACGTTAACAGATGAAGTCTACATGATTCAACCCCCTAGCTTTGTTGATCAGGACAGACCCCATCATGTTTGTAGACTGCAGAAGGCTATTTACGGTCTGAAACAAGCTCCTCGTGCCTGGTATGTTGAGCTACACACCTATCATCTTCAGTCAGGCTTTATTAACTCTGTCTCCGATACATCACTTTTTATTCTACGGAAGGGCACCTCTGTCGTGTATCTACTCGTATATGTCGATGACATCCTGATCATAGGGAATGACACTCATCTTATACGCCAGACATTGGATTCACTAGCTACCAGATTCTCAGTGAAAGATCATGAGGACCTTCACTATTTTCTTGGCATCGAAGCACGTCGTAACTCCTCCGGACTGCATTTGTGCCAGAAGAAATACATACTCGATCTTCTCACAAGGACCAATATGCTTGGCTCTAAACCGGTTTCTACACCAATGGTGACATCCCCTAAGCTCTCTGTCAACTCTGGCACTCCTTTTTCTGATCCATCAGAATACCGAAAAGTGGTTGGGAGTTTGCAATATCTAGCATTTACTCGTCCAGATATTTCATATTCAGTGAATCGTCTGTCTCAATATATGCACACACCAACGACTGATCACTGGACTGCTGTTAAAAGAGTACTGTGATACTTGTCTGGAACATCAGAACATGGCATTCTTCTTCAGCGAGGAAACACATTCTCCTTACATGCATACTCTGATGCGGATTGGGCAGGAGACTCCGATGATTTTGTCTCCACCAATGGCTACGTTGTTTATCTTGGAAAGCATCCTATCTCATGGTCCTTAAAGAAGCAGAAATCAGTAGCCCGATCATCGACGGAGGCTGAATACAGATCTGTGGCCAACGCGTCTTCTGAACTCACCTGGATCAACTCTCTACTTCAAGAACTTGGTATTACTCAAGACAAAACACCAGTCATTTACTGTGATAACTTGGGGGCTACATACTTGTGTGCTAATCATGTGTTTCACTCTCGGATGAAACATGTAGCATTGGACTATCACTTCATCAGAAATTTGGTTCATTCTGGTGCGTTGAGGGTGGTTCATGTGTCAACTAAAGATCAACTAGCGGATATGATGACTAAACCTTTGCCTCGTCCAACGTTTACTTCCTTCACAAGCAAAATTGGAGTCACCAAGGTCCCACCATCTTGAGGGGGGATATTAAGGATCAAGATATATGATTGATACAATCATATAATCTATTTATGTAAATGAATATATTGTCATTAACTACAATACCCTAGCTATCTCCTTGTATATATATCTTCATTGTCTGTAATGCAAAGATATAAGGTCAATACATTCTTATATTTATCTCGGTGATTGCACTGCAGCACACGTTTTATTATATACTATGTGATTTCCTATTTTCTCAACTCTTGTCTCTGTATGCATTGAGCAGAAGCGCCGGAGATAGAGGCGCAGGATGACGAGTGCCTGAAAGAATACGGCGGCGATGTGGGTTTTAGCTTCTGTGCGCCTGAGATATTTCCGTCGTTTTGTTATACAAATTGCCGTAAGGACAAGAGTGCACAAGGTGGAACATGCATTTGGGGAGAGGGGGGTTATGTTAAATGCTTATGCGACTACTGCAGCGCCATACCTAATGACAAGATTCTTAGTGGTGGTATTTGAATCCTGCATGTTTCATCATGGTTTGTGTAATATTATATGTGGAAGTGAATCCATGATGTAATGGTTATATTATGATCCATTGTAATAATATGATGACGAATATATGTCACATAAAAAACCGGAAGTAATAATATCAAGTGATCCAAGTAATCTAACTTGAAGACTATCTATATCTATTTTATTAAAACACAATCATTGTTAATATTTACCCCTACTCATACTTGGAATATTACTTTTTTTGTCATTGGACCTACTTTAAATAAAATAACTGTTAGTACCTTTTATAATTTGATATATTGTAAATATCATCTAATCCTATATTTTAGGAACCCACAACTCTTTCCTATAGAAATAAAACCCGCTTACAAATATTTACGAGCGTGAAATAAATGACTGGTACATGTTTGACTAAATCTATATAATAATAATAACTAAATTTTTTTTTCTTTTTACTGCCGCTAATTTACATTAATATTTGACCAGTCTAAAAGAAATTTGTATAACTGTGAGTTGCTTTATTTTTCATATGAATCGTAAAAATAGATGCACCCACTTTTCTCAATTATTTCTCCTTTGTAGTTATAACTAAATTATCAGACCACATAAATCTTTATAGTTTCTTTTCAGCATATAGTTACATATCTTATTGACTTCTTTTTTATTATATTAAAATGATAGTTTTAAGATTTAGAGTTTTTTTTTAATATAAATTCATAATTTTGGATTAACATCTATTATTTTAAAACAGGGATATCCTTATCTTTTACCCCTAACATTTTCTGGAATATTACTTACAATGTCATTAAACCTCTTTTAAATATAAATCAAATTCTATAAATTTTTTTGTTCAACAATCAAATTATATAACCGTAACTAAAAAAATACTTCTAAGATGTATGCATATTTTGTAATGTGACCCTTTAATTCCAAAATATTAGGAACCCATTACTTTTAATACATGAAACTATCGACTACTATTAGTTACAAAACGTACAAAGTTCAATAAGTAAACTTATGTCGTTTGGAAACAATAATATTGACATGATACTTTCAATAATATTATTTTCATTACAAAAATTAATGGAAATGAACTATTTATGGTCAGTAGTTTAATCAATGTTTTAAACATCATCTAGACATTGAACCGGACTACTTTTCGGTGATGCGGTTATTGGATTGACCGTTGATGAACTATGGTTAGTAGTTTAATTAATTTTAATATATAACTAGGTTTTGATCTGCGCTACAAAGTGTGGGTTTATTATTTATTTTGTTTTTGATATAATTTTATGTATATAGCTTAAAAATTTATGTATATTTTTGACCTTTTCGGCGTAAAATATATGATGAACTATGATCAGTAATTTAATCTCGCGCTTCATGTTAAGGAGTAATCAACCAATATTCATAAATTTTGCTCTGAAAATGTCAAAAACATACATAAATTTTTAAACTATATACATAAAATTATATCGGAAACAAAACAAACAATAAACCCGCGCTTTGAAGCGCGGGTCAAGATCTAGTTAGTATTAAAACTCAAATACAAAATAAAACTTAATATTTTTTCAACAAATTATTATATTAATTGTCATTCCATTTTTACTCAGTTTCGCTATTTCATTAATTATATTACATTAAAAATAAAATATATCATTAATTATATTACAATAAGATTAATGTAAATTTTTATTTATTAGTTAATCAACATTAATTTTGTGCTAATTATAAAAAAAATAAAATAACCAGGTTTTCCAAATGTTTAAAAGTTCTATTCAATATTTTTGTTTTACTAAAATTTTATTTTTATCTTAGTTTCAATAAGTAAAAAATTATGTAGCCAAACACATTCTACAAAGATATATTTTATTGAACAAAATCTATCTTATTAAAAGAGGAGTTTACTTCTAAATAACCCTCAAATTATCATTTATTTCCATCTTAATGTCACTAAAATAATAACTAAATCTAATTAACTTTAAGTATTTACCAGCTTTTCTTAATTTAATAAATAATTCTTTAAATCAAATCTACAACAAATCCAGTACAAACATAAACTTAAAAAAGTTAATTAATAAATATAGTAAATTAGTTAATTGTAACTTTTAGCATTTATAATTTTTTTAATTAAAACATACCTAAATCGATGCAAATTAATTAATTTAAAATAATATTAAAATAACTAATTAATAAACATGACAAAAATAATTAATATGGACGGATTTGTGTTATGTTAAATGTAAAATAGCTAATTAAAGCAGGCAAGTTTTCTTCATTAATTAATAAGTAATTAATTAATAAACATGAAAACGTAATATAATGCTAATTGTAAAATAACTAAAATAGTACCAAATATATAGAACCAAAATTTCAGTAATAATAATAATAATAATATCATACATTAAAAAATTGATTCACAAAAATACACTCATGTGGAGGATCGGATCATGTTTAAAAAATGTGAGTGATACAATTAACGGTTCAAAAAGTTATTCAATATAAACTATAAAATTAATGAGTTAAAAATATATTAAATTTAATAATATACTAGAGCTTGATCTGTGCGCATGCGCGGGTATTGGTTCTTACCTTTTTATATATTAACATTTGTTTTAAATTATTAATGTTATATATATATATAATATATATGTCACCACATAACTAATATTCTAAAGATCCAAACCGAATTGGTAAAATAGTTATTTTAGTACAAATATCCGAACTCGTTCAGATACATTGGTTATTTGGATATTTTTAGGTTCTTTTACATCATAACCGAACTCATCTAGACCCAGAAGGACCCGAATCGAAATCCACTCATAAATTTATATGACCCGAGCGAGGCCTAATTTCAAAAAAAAAAGAGATACCCAAAAGAAACGATTCGCACATGAATGGATACTCAAATGTCCATGCCTAACTGATTCTATAAATAAATTAAAAACTCTTTGTTAAATTTTTTTGATTTTTTTCACGAGCAAATTCATTTAAACATATCAAATTAATATGGTTAAGATGTAAAAATGCTGTAAAATTATTACAGTAAAGATAATTAATGAATTAGTTAGGAAGAGTGGAAAAATGTACAAATATAATAAAACATTTGAAAATTGGTAATTTCTGTTTTGTAGTTCTGTAATAAATGTTGTCGAACTATATGGAAAAGACAATAAATAAAATGGTTCAAATGTGTTAGATGAAAATTGTAAGAAAACAATTAAATTTAGGAAGTATTGTTTTGTACTTCAATTTTAATAGAATATATACTACCATTTATACAAAATAAATATTTATTTATAAAAATGTAAAAACAAATTAAGTAACAGTAACAGTAAAGTGATGTCATGGTAGAACAGAGTTTCTTTGATTTGGATTTCCTTTATCTGGTTCTGCAGTAAATCTGTGATCACTTGGAAGTAATAATGTAAATAATATAGTTATCATGCATGTTTCATCATGGTTTATGCAATAATATATGTGTAATCAGGACCAGTTCTAAACACAGTTGGATGTTGCTTGACTCCTAAATTTTACAGCCGGATGTTCTTTGACTCCTAAATTTTTTAAAGGTATACATAATAGTTCTGACATTGTATAAAAATCTTAAATTTTCAAAAAAAAATATATATTAAGATATAACTTAAAATGTTTATAACCTACTAAATCTTAGATCCAATCTTGTCGCAACTTAAAAGAAATTTATAAAAATGTTTTTGTCTCAAATCCGATTGGTTTAGTTTTGGTATGGTTCGGTTCTATATCACTAAGCAAAACAGTTTGGTCCTAAAGATTAATATAAATAGCACCAACACCGAGTGTTCAACCACTGAACCACATATTAAAAAAGAAAACAAATTCAGACACATGCAAAGTGGCAATGGCCATGAAACCCCTTTCCATCTTCGTTGTCTACTTCATCTTCTTCTTAGTTATCTCTGGTATGTTTCTTATTTTGAAGCAAGAAAAAAGCATTTGAGATCTTCTTCAAAATCTGTGACCAGAAGATAGCAACCAAGGAAAGGAACCAAACCAACCCTTGACTCCAGGCTAAACCGAAGAAGAAAACATAGAGATTCTCTTCAAAAAAAAACCTAGAGATTCAACTGACCTCGTATTGGTTACGTTTCTTATTGATGAACAAGGAACATATTTCTAAGAGTCCCACATCGGTCATGTAAGGATTTTTATCTTTTGGATTTGTGCTTATAAACTTATATAACAAGGCTTTTTATTGATTGTGTAAAAGCTTAAAAAACCTCTCCCGTATGACCATCTCACCTCTATATATATAATCCTTTAGAAGTTCCTAATTCCTATAGTATTAAGACAAAGATTATCCTAAGTATCCTAAACTTTAGTTTATGACATTAACATATTTATCTCCTAATGTCTGCAGGTCTCTGTAATGGGCTGAAGAGTTTTCCAATTTGGGCCCATTGATTTCACAAACTCCACCTTGGGACCATAATTTTCTGCTCCTTCTTCACCCTAGGTATTGTCGACAGCCACCAAAAAAGACCAGAAGCTTCTTTCTCGAGTGGTGAAGCTTTTCGGCGACTTCTTTGGTGATTCCAGCTGAAATCTGTGCTGACTCTTCGACCCAGGTACGAAATCTTGAACTTCGACTCCTTTCTTCATAGGTTTCTTGCGCCAGCTTCTTGAATCTTCAACTTGTAACTCCGCATATCCCATCGTTTTCCAGAAGATCATTTTCTCCGATTTCCTACAAAAGATATCGCGACTTCTCTTCTCTAGGAGACAAAGAGAATATTTCATCTTCTTAACTGAATCGATGACATGCACAATTTTTTTTTTCAAGTTTCTGGTAAGCGATTTAAGTAGGCGGTTCACCATGTTTTGAGTCACCCCGACTAACCGTTTCTTCTCATCTTCTCAGGTGACAGAAAAAACGGTCACCTTCTCCGATGACCATCCGAGTGTAGTCGGCTCATATCTCTTAACCTGCTTGTAACTCCGGTTCTATGGCTTCTTGTCACGCTTGAGGTACTCGTCTCCCTTCAGTCTCTTAATTATTGTTTAAGACGTTCTCTCTTGCAATGCTATCTTTGGTCATTCGGGTTCCTTTTACAGTCAAATTTGTAGTTCATGCTCCCTCTGTTCCTCCTTTTGCCAAAACTTGCCTCGCATCTACTTAGCAGGTAATGTCATTATAGTGTCTTGAGCTTCTTTGTTGTCGACAGGAAGTAATATTTAAGCTCTAATCCAATTACTTCTTCTTTTTTTTATGCGAGGAGGATCGACAACACCATTACCTGCTCGGCCCTTCTTTTATATGACTTTAAGAAGTTCACAACAGAGATCAAACTTTTGCCCTGGTAAGGCTTTAGTTAGAAAATCTGCTGGATTTTTGCTAGTATGGACCTTAGATAGAGTAACCCCGCCTTCTTCTAGTGCATCTCTGATGAAATGATATTTAGTGTCTATATGTTTAGTTCTCTCGTGATGTACATGATTCTTTGCTAAAGCTATTGCACTTTGTGAATCGCAATTTATCTTGACACTTTCTTGAACCATCCCCAATTCCCTGCATATACGTCTTAGCCATAAGGCTTCTTTCGCAGCCGCAGTAAGAGCCATGTACTCTGCTTCGGTTGTAGACAGAGCCACCACATCTTGTAATCCTGATTTCCAGCTTACTGTATTTCCCCAGACTTGAAACACATACCCAGTAACTGACCTTCTTCTGTCAAGATCAGTAGCGTAATCAGAGTCACAAAATCCTTCAATGCTAAAACTTGATGCCTTAGTGAATGTGAGACATCTTCCTGTAGCTCCCTTTAGGTATCTTAAAACCCATTTAGCAGCTAACCAATGTTCTCTACCAGGTCCTGACATGAATCTGCTTATTAGACCCACTGCAAAACTTAGATCAGGTCGAGAACCAACCATAGCGTACATAATACTTCCTACTGCACTAGCATAAGGTATCTCTTCCATGTGCTTCTCTTCTTCATTCTTTTGATCGGATGTAAGACTCTGTAGCTTGAATTGAGATGAAGTAGGTGTTGCCACAGCTTTAGTGTCAGACATTCCAAAAGCCTCTACTACCTTTCTTAAGTAACTCTCCTGCGATAATATTAGGGTTCCTTTTGCTCTATCTCTTATAATATCCATTCCTAATATTCGGGAGGCCTTTCCTAAGTCTTTCATTTCAAATTCCTTACTGAGACTTTCTTTAATGCTTCTTATCTCTTGATGATCACCTGATGCTATGAGCATATCATCCACATATAAGAGTAGAAAAATAGCTTGTTTCGTGTTAACATTCTTCATGTAGACACACGGATCTTCTCTGCTTCTTATGAACTGTTGAGACTTCATAAAACAATCAAACTTATAATTCCATTGCCTGGGAGATTGCTTTAGACCATATAAGGATTTCTTTAGTAAGCACACTTTGTTTTCATCCCCTTTCTTAATGAAATCTTCAGGTTGTTTCATAAGAATTCTTTCTTCTAGTTCTCCATGTAAAAACGCCGTTTTGACATCCATTTGCTCAAGTTCATAGTCATTGTTAACCACGATAGATAACATGATGCGGATTGACACATGTTTCACCACTGGAGAGAATACTTCATTGTAATCGATTCCTTCTTTTTGAGAAAAACCTTGTGCTACTAGTCTTACTTTATACCTTGGTTCTTCAACTCCTGGTATCCCGGGTTTTAACTTAAAAATCCACTTGCACCCTATGACTTTTGCACCCTCTGGTTTTTCAATTAGACTCCAAGTGTTATTTCTTTTAAGTGAATCCATTTCGTCATTTGCTCCATTCATCCATAGTTTTTCCTTTTTGCTCATGATAGCTTCAGCATAAGTTTTAGGTTCCTCAATTTCTAATTCATCTGCTGCTGCCAATGCATATGCCACGAAGTCTGAGTCTTCGAATCTGGATGGTGGTTTAATTTGCCTTCTGACTCAGTCTCTCGTCAACATGTAGTCTTCCCTATTGGTTTCTGATCCAATTCCTTCTTCCTCGCCTGATATGTCTTCTTCTGAATCACTGATTAATTTGTCGACTTCAGATACTCCACCTGGAGATGATATCTCGGTATCTTCATTCTTTTGTAGAGTAGGTCCTTCTATCAAATTTTCCTTAAACGTGACTCGCTTTGAACACTTTTCACTTCCGTTTCTTTCAACTATTTCACCTTTGGTGTCTTGTGTGTGCTTATAAATCTCATCTTCATTGAATACCACGTTTTTACTTGTTTCACATTTGCCGGTGTCAGGTATCCACACGCGATAACCCTTCGTTCCAAACGGATATCCCATAAACACTCCTTTTATGGCCCTGGAACTTTTCTTTCCTTGTACTTTATGAACATAGGCTGAACTTCCGAATCTCTTGATATTGCTTAAATCACACTTCATACTAGTCCAGCGCTCTTCAGGTAGTTCATAATCAATAGACGAGTTTGGTGATCGGTTTATTATATATGTAGCCGTTGAAGCAGCTTCAGCTCAGAACTCTTGTCCTAATCCAGTCTCCACGAGCATGCACCGGACTTTGTCCATGATTTCTCGATTCATTCTTTCTGAAACCCCATTTTGTTGTGGAGTGTACGGACATGTCTTGTGTCTTTTTATCCCTGAATCTCTGCAAAGTTGATCGAACTGTTGATTGCAAAACTCAAGACCATTATCCGTTCTTAAGCACTTTATTTTCTTTCTTGTTTGGTTTTCAACAGCTTCTGTCCACTCTTTGAATTTGCTGAAGGCTTCGTCTTTTGTCTTTAAAAAATAGATCCATACCTTTCGTGAGTAGTCGTCAATGAAGCTGATAAAGTACTTACTTCCGGATAGGCTTTCTGGTGTGGATGGAGAACCCCATAGATCTGAGTGAACATACTCAAGAATTTCTTTAGTGGTATGTTTAGCAGCTGGGAAACTCAGTTTGTGAGATTTTCCTAATGCACAGGTCTCACAGAATTCTAGTTTATCAACTTCATTCTTTGGAATGTACCCCTTTCCCACTAGCACATTCAGATTTTTCAAACCCATATGGCATAATCGAGAGTGCCATATAGACGTCTTGTCAACTGCTGCCTTTGATATGTTAACCTCTCCCTTTGACACTGATCCTTGTAAATAGTATAGGCCTTCGTTGAACTTTCCTGATAGAATCTCTTTTCCATCCTTGTAGAATCTTATCATAAAATCTTTTCCTTCGTAATGACATCCAGATCGTTCTAGCATTCCATAGGATATTAGGTTTCTGCTCATGTTTGGCATATACCTCACGCCTGTGAGAACCACCTCTGACCCGTCTGGCCTCATGATCCTTATCTTGCCAATACCTTTTACATCACAGTGTGTGTTGTTTGCCATCAGGACTCTGCCTCCTTCGATTTCTTCTAAGTAAAATAACACATCTTTGTTTGGTGTGATATGGAAGGAACACCCAGAATCCATTACCCATTCATTAGATGTTTCATTAGTACTGACAGTCAATACTAATGATTGCTTTGGCTCAGCAGCTATATTTGCGGTTTTGTAGGGTTTCCTATCTGGACATTCCCGCTTCCAATGTCCTTCTTTTCCACACACAAAACAACCTTTATTGTTCTTGTCATACTTGGGTCTTGACTTAGATCTCCCATACCTGCTTTTAGATCTTCCTTTCCAATGCATGTTTCCTCCTTGGTTAAATCGATTTTGTGTCCTACCTCTGTCCTCAACATATAATCCCTCATCTTGAGACCTAGAAAGTTTTCCACTTTCCAATAATTCCCGTTCCTTTGATCGCGCAGCTCCTGTTACTTCGTTTATCTTGAGTGTGTCTCGTCCATACTTGAGAGTTTCTTTTAGTTGATCATAACGCGAGGGCATTGAGTTTAGTAACAATATAGCTTGAACTTCTTCTGCAACTTCAACGTTAAGGTTGTTTAAATCTGCCACAAGTTTTAGGAAATCATCCACGTTTGCATCGATGCCCTTAGAATCATTCATCTTAAACGTATAAAATTTATGCTGCAAATAAATTCGATTCGGTAAAGATGTCTCAGTGTACAGCGTGTTTAGAGCTGTCCACATAGCTGCTGCTGTCTCACAGTGACTGATTTTTCTTAGGACTTGATTTCCTACGTTTACAACAATAAGATCTTTTGCCTTTTCAGATTTCTCGAGTTTAATGGGATCAATGGTTGCGATGATATCCTTGGCTTCCTTTTGCGAATCTGTTTGAGATGTATCCCCTGCGCTCTTGGTGACGGATGAGTCCTTTAAGAGCTTCTCATCTGTTAAGATATCCTTTAACCCTAAGACACCAAAGTGAGCCATCATGCGAACCTTCCAAAGTGAAAAATCTCCTGTTCCGTCGAATCTGTCGACATCAATTCTCGGGGTTGACATTATATTTAAAGCACCCTTGTTCTCCAAAAGACCTGGAAGCTCTGATACCACTTGTAAGGATTTTGATCTTTTGGATTTGTGCTTATAAACTTATATAACAAGGCTTCTTATTGATTGTGTAAAAGCTTAAAAAACCTCTCCCGTATGACCATCTCACCTCTATATATATAATCCTTTAGAAGTTCCTAATTCCTATAGTATTAAGACAAAGATTATCCTAAGTATCCTAAACTTTAGTTTATGACATTAACATATTTATCTCCTAATGTCTGCAGGTCTCTGTAATGGGCTGAAGATTTTTCCAATTTGGGCCCATTGATTTCACAGGTCACATGGAGAAGCAATAGTCATGAGCTTGCACTATATACAGAAGCCGAGTCTAACTTTACAATTCATATCTTTCTCAGCCTTTTGGCTAAGATTGTAGTATATGTTCTTATCAGTTTAATATATGGTTTGTGGCCCATCGGTGAAAGCTCAATAAATTAGCCTGCTATTTTTATTTGTACGCTAGCGAGTCGTCTATGCGTTGCACTAAACATGGGGCTGGACTCAACCCACCAATGTAAAAGTTTCAATATTTTTCTTAAATTAAATTCGAATAATCTAACTAGAAGGCCTATATCACATTAAGTGGTCAACTAAGAGACCTGATGTGTCATACTCCCTTTGTTTTTAAATAATGTATATTCTAAGATTTTTATTTGTTTTTAAAAGATCAATATTTTCAATTTTCTATGTATTTTTATAAATGATTTTTAAGTTTTCAAGAAATATTAATTGACAATTTTTGATTTATTGAATTGTTATTGGTTAAATTTTATGGAAAATTGTTATATTTTAAAAAATTAGCACATTGATTGTTAAATATTAATTTTTTCTTAATATGTGTGAAAAAATCAAAGTATGAATTATTTAGAAAGAGAGGGAGTATTAAGTAACACTAAAGTGATGTCTTGGTAGAGAAGTTATAACAGAGTTTCTTTGATTTGGATTTCTTTTATCTGTTTCTGCAGTAAATTTGTGATCAGTTAGATGTATCATAAACATGTGACTATTGAACTAAATATTATCAGTCTATATTCATCGTCTTAGGTTTTTTAAAACGACTTATTCTTTGTAGATGTATAATGTGTGTACATGGGCTCTTCTTACATAATCTACGTCTTTTATCTGATTTCCTGCTACGATTGCATTTTGGTTTTCCATTTCCTTACTGTGATTCGATCAGAATGAACCAAACTTATTATTCTGACAATGATTACGGTTATATCAATATGAATGTTCGAAAATTGTTACGCCTAAGCAGGCCCGTCTCAAACATAAAATGGGCCATGAGCTAAAACAGTTTTGAGACCATTTTTTTATACACATTAAAAAAGAAAATTGGACCTTATCTAGGCTAGGAAGAAATGCAATAGACCATGTGCAAATGCATCCTCCAGCACATGCCTTGGGCCGAGCGTGCGCCTAAGTGTTAAGTGGAGACGATAACATAGCAGTAGCGGTTAGATTGAGCAGCACAAGCATGCCTTACTAAATGTTGATCCTCTGCGTTTTACTTACTTCCTTGGCTGCCAAGAGTATAGCAGTATGCAGAACATCTACAATCCATATAGTTGTTTTGTTTTCTACACTTCATTCGGATTTTTTATTGGTCTTTCCCGTTTGCTTATTCCTATGTAATCTGATTCTCTAGTTTCTTTCTTTCAAGCTCTTATTTGTTTAGTATTATAGGTTTTGTTTTTTGCCTTCCTCATAGAAACCGCCGGGCGAGGACGAATTATATGGTGGAAAACGCTGTAACGTCGGGCCATTAGAATTGAGTATTTGTTTGCTAGGGCAATGCACTCTTCATTATTTATTAGAAACTTTGTCAGTCATATTGCATCATATCATCATATGATATCACAGGACTTCCAGATTTTATTACAGGTGTGGACTATAGATTAGGTCGACTTGTGCAAATAGTTTGTATGTAACAGTCTAAATCACAATGCAAGTATATCTGGAGAAGCCTTTTTGCAGTTAAGATTGTATAGTCTTTTTCAATCAAAACAAGGTTTTCTTATTCTCTGACCAAAACCATTTATTTTCTATTTTGAAGATATATCATAACTATGACTGACCAAAAGGGATCGATATAGAAACTATAATTATAATTGTGATTATGTTAGTTTTTGTAGTTGGCGAAAACTGTCATTTGAGGTGATATATGGTCTCACGTCACAACTCAAACTAGTGCGCCATATAATTAATAACTTCGTCGTATAAAAAGATCTTATTCCAATATATACAATGGTCTCTGAACAAAAAAAAATATATACAATGGACTAAAAAGGCTTTAAAAGTGTTTTCTGTCCAGCATGCACAAGGACATGAATCTTAAAGAACACTCATAATCATGTCCTTTTGTTTCTCATTGAGCGTTGTGCTAAACTCCTAATGCGTACTCTTTATTAGTGTTGTGAAACAAACGCGTGAGCGAAAACATATTGAGACAAATAATCGTTTAGAATTTATATATTATTACGTGAATAATTTTATAATTCCTTGATTTATATATATAGCAGTTTTAAAACCTGATTTTTTTCCTAGAAATATATACTTATTTAAAAAAAAATTATCATAATTCTAAAAGGAATATCGTACTGCAGGGCTAAAAACCTCCACAACCCCAAATGTAAATTTTGATAGCGCATACAAAGTCCGCTCAACGAATATTGAATTTTTATTGGTGCACAAAGGTCTAAGGCACTTTTAGATGCAACAATTAGGTTATAATTTTTGTTATGAATAATATTATCATCTGAATTTAAATCTAATTCATCTTAATCCAAAGACATATTTTACTGTACCAAAATGGTTTAAATTTTATTCAGTAGTTTTAAATGGCAGAAATTCCTGTTACAAAAAAAGTATTGTAAAATTTATATGGAAGTAAAGATAGAAAAAAATATTGTAAAATTTGGTGAAAGTATAGGCTATTATGTGAGATATCAATTTGTCACATTTCAAAAGTCTGGTTATGTTTATTTCAGAGTTGTTAGAAAAAGACTTAGTAGATGGTAATAAAAACAAAATCTTAGTGAACATAAAAAAATTTAGGCAAAAACAACAAAAGACATTATGATGACTATAGCTAATGATATATCGCAATTGTAAAAGCATTGTTATTCCAGTATTTGACATGCGCCAATGGACCAACCCTAAAGTAAAGATCATAAAATAAAAGTGAAAAAAAAATTAAAGAAAATAAAGAAAAGCAAAACCTAAACATACAAAAAGCATGTTATAATGTTTTAATTGCCGTTGGAGTGAATAAAAAAAAACAATATATACTAAATGGGAATTTAAGGTTTTAGATAGTGAGAAAAGAAAGAGCTCAAGAAACACATAAGACAGAGAAGGACTAGCCATGAAGAAGAGTAAACTAGAGAACTTGCTTTCTCCTTCATCTTCATGGCGGGAAAACCACAATCCTCCCCGGAGAAGTCCAAACTCCTCCGCCGTATCCACCGGCTGCCTCCCCGGATTCTTCAACCTCTTCCTCTCCTCCTTCAACTTCTCCTCCAACCGCCGCAAATCTATCACTTTGGGATATAAGAAACGAGAAGAGAGAACCGTCGTCTACGCTACTCCTCCGGAAGATACATCAAACAGAAACGGCAGAGGAATCGTCGAACCGCCGCTTACACGCAACGAAGGAGAGGGAGATGCGGCGAGGGTGAGTCTTGTCGGAGCGTTAGAGAAATGTGACCGGGACTTGGAGGAGCTCCGAAGAACCATCAACGTCATCAAAGCAACATATCTTCTTCACAAGAAACTTGAGGTTTCTCCACCGACGTCGCGTGCCGGTTAGTTTCTCGCTTCCAATATAATCAAGTCATGGTTCATTTATTAAATATTAATCACAAAAACAAAATCAACATTTAAAAAAAATTAACATTTCAAATGTGTGATATACACCTAAACTAGTTAGTATAGATAGCAACGGTGCGTTAGCTAGTGGTTTAGCCACAAGTAAGTTGGTTCTGTTGTGCCAATAGTTAGGTTCACGTTATGAGGAATGATATATACCATGTCATCAAGTAATAACAATGGTTGGTAGCAGACCTAGAAAAGATTAGGACATGGTCCGAACTCTTTCTGATTAATATCGTCAATATCCACAATTTAAGGACCAACCATTGGATTCATTAACGTTCAGAAGTAGTAGAACTAGGAGAACAGTGTGTAGATTAAAGCAGCAACAAAAGAATGAAAATGAAGATATAATGGGAATGAGCAAAGAGTTTTGTCTGTTTGGTGGTGGTGAAATCATGAGTATGTCCACTAGTGGAAGACATCATTTATTTATTTATTTAATAATAAATTTTATAGATAAACAAATGTAATTGCTATAACAAATTCATGCATGCATGGAATGTGTTATTTGATTTGAGGTCACATTTGTCATTACTTGAGATCACTTCAGAGTTGTTAGCAATTGACATTGAGTATACTGTTTTGATTGGTATTAAGTCAAAAAGTTAGTGGATTAATTAATAGTGAGGCTTAGTCTTAGTGTAATTAAAGTGCGAGAAAAAGTGAGGAGAAAGAGGCAGGTTAGACCAATGATGAAGGAAGAAACAGCTTTTAAGGGGCCTTTATTCCATTATTCATGAAGCCCACTTTAACTTTTGGACCCCCACCCATTATTTAACATATTCATACTTCTGCCCCACACACACTGTTTAATGGTACCAAATCACTTTTTAGGCATAGCTTGTATAATTTTTTTTATTTTTTGATCAACGGTGGCAGGAGATGTTGTCATGGGGACGCAAACGTATAGGAACACGAAGACGACAGTACACGAATCAGACACAGACACAGACACAACAATGTTGTTGACGAAGATGAAAGATCGCGAGTACAATGACAACAAAACATACAAAGTCAACAACGTTAATCTAATCACTAAGCCCGATCATTATGATGTCATTTCCAAGAGAGCAACGATAGATACACGTTGCACGTCGCCACTTGTGGTGCGGAAGGTAAGATCACGGAGCTTGATGGACAGCGTAAACCAGGTTTGTGAAGACTTGGCATCTGGTCAACGCAGAGAGGTTGCTAAGATCGGTTTGGCCCTTCATGACCACATCTGTCGTGATTTGATCACTGAGATCGTTGGTGAGCTCTTCTTCTCACACTACGACGGCGACGACCAGTGTCATAAGCCAGCGGTTGATTCTGCTGATTGTTACGGCAGAGGAAGTGGACGTCGACACATCCGACGTGGTAGTACTAACTCACTCCCACTCGACGTGTGTCGAAGAAGATTAGTGTTTTGATGTGGTTGATCACTTTAATTAGGTTCTTTGTGTGTCATAGTCACGACAGTTTTCACCTATGAGGCATGTGTTGTAGGTGTAGCTCTTATTTTATAATCTTGGTGTATTAATAATCTAAGACATGCATTTCAAAAGGGTGCAAATGGTTAGGTTTAATGATAACTAGATTTTAATCCGCGCTAAAGCGCGAATAATTTTTTGATGAAAATTTATATAATCATTTTTTTCTTTATTTGAAGTAAACTTGAGAATAAAATATGTAATCTGGAGTCCGAACCGAACCCAAACCAAAAATTTTGATTCATACATACCAGTTCAAAATGTAAGAAATATCATAATGGGTCTTGTAGGGTGGTACAAAATATATATGAACCCGAAGTGTTATTAGCCGAACCCAAATGGGTAACCTAAAAGCTGAAAAGCCCAAAAAAATCCAAAAAACCGATTCGAATATCTAAATAATCACAAATATAAATATGTACTTCAAATATTCAATTCCATATTTTTTTAAATCATATTTACAAATAAGTATTAAGTTTTAAATAAATATTTTAAATATTCAAATTTATATAAATAAGTATTTATTTCTTATGTTTTGCTTTTAAGTTTTGGATTTAACTTTGGATATATCTGAACTGAACCAACATAACCCAAATATGAATGATATATGGTCATCTTATAAAAGCATTATATCTTAATCTAATCCGTACTTACAAATTTACCAGAATGAGACTTAGGATATGATATAAATTAGAACTAAAATTCAAAATATCTAACATGTATTCAAAGGATACATAAATGCCCAAGCTTAACTTAAAGTATGTTCTATATTTTTTAATAAGTTTTATTTTTGATAAAAAAAATTCATGTTTGTTGGAATAGTCAGTAAAATTTTACTGATAAAAATATCAATAATAGTATATTTCATTATATTATTAAATATTTATAGTAACTAATTATTAATATTTATTTTATCAAATATATATATATATATATATAATTTTAATACTCTATATATGTATTTACATATATATACACTTATATATATGTATATATATATATATATATATATATATATATCTAATTTTAATAATCTATCTATAAGATTTTTATTATGTATTTGGTGAAAGTTTTGAAGAATTTATTTCTTGCATTTGGATTAAAGTACAATTTTATATTTATACGGATTTGTAGGCATATATAATTTTTTTACTATTAGTAAATAAAATATAATTGATTAGTTATTCAAAATTAGTGTTAATATAAACTGAATTGATTATTTAAAAAACAATATATTAGTTATATAGTTCCTTAATTTTAGGCTGGTGTATGTATTTAATAATAATTAAGTTAGGTAAAAGTAAAAATAATATAGAACTAGTTAAATAAAATAGTTCAACCTAGACTATTTGTAAGTAGATAAAAAATAGGACTCTATTTTAATAGAGTAGATTTTCTCAGTGTGTCATGAGATTTTACTATATGCAAGAGCATACTATAGCTACGGGTGGGCATAGATCGAATATCCGGATATTTGGAGATATTCGTGATTCGATTTGTTTCGTCCGAATAATCAATTATCCGATTCGATCCGTAGCCTTTCGGATATATGATGTCCCGGATATCGTATATCCAATTTTTTTTGTGTTTTTAACTGAATATCTGATTTGATCCGTAAAAATAAAATAAAAATAAAATAAAAATATTTTATTACCATAATAAATTTTATTTAATTTTAAAAGTTAATAACTAATATAATAAATTTAATGAATAAAAATATTGTAAATTTACATAAAATATAATATTTGTATATATAATTATTTAAATATATGTATATATATGCATATAACGGATCGAATATCCGTTCGTGAAAATATTAGTATTTGTGATTTGTTTTGTTTTTATAGATATTGCATTTTAGTATTTGGTTTACTTCATAAAGTTACGGATATCCCGATTTTCTGTTCGAATTAAAACGGATAATGAATCAAATCAAAATTTACGAATATTTTATCTAGTCTATAGCTTATGCAAATAATTTCACTGGTTTCCTTTAGGGGCTGTTCGTTTCTCCATTTATTATTTCCATCTAGATGATCCATTTACGTGATTCATCTAGATGATCCATCCAGATTTTAGGGGTTGTTCATTTTCCATCTAGATAAGCCATCTAGATGAGTCATCTCAATGGATTTTATGTTCGTTTTTTTTTTATATTTCCATCTAGATGAATTTAATAAACAAATTACAAATAATACTCTTATTTTGATTTAATCATTTGTTTGATATTAATTTTAACTTAACTAATTTTTATTATTTAGTCTAAAATATATTTACACTAAAATTAATTTAAAATTAACATTTTGACATTTATAATTTTTTTATTTTAATTTGCATTAAATTTTAACTACAATTATAGCTTCTGATAAAACTCAAATTAGAAATTCAAATTTAAATAAACTTCCAAACAACTCAAAGTACAAATTCAAATTTTACAAAACTCAGATATTTATGAATGCTTCCTGTTTTGTGATAATTTGAACAAATGGTTTCTAGAGTACTCAGACTTTAATATGTGTGTGATGTCGATGGATGCACATTGTTGATGCCTTCTCATACTATAATATTAGTAATCATCACACCAAACCGCAAAAACGTGTTTTTACGGTTTTGGCGGGAAAAACATGTTTTTGCGAAAACGCATTTTTGCGGTTTTGTCGGTTTTGGCGGTTTTGGCGGTTTTGGCGGGAAAACGAGTTTTTGTTGTTTTGGCGGGAAAACGCATTTTTGCGGTTTTGGGCGAGAAAATGCATTTTTGTTGTTGTGGCGGAAAACGCGTTTTTGGCGAAAATAATTTTTGGGGTTTGGCGAGCAAACGTGTTTTTTGCGGTTTTGACGAGAAAACACGTTTTTTGCAGTTTTGGCGGGGAAAATGTGTTTTTGTTGTTTTGGCAGGAAAACACGTTTTACGGTTTTGGCGAGAACATGTTTTTGTGGGAAAACACATTTTACGATTTTTGCGGGTAAATCTTTTTTTTACGTTTGCGGTAAATAAACATTTTTGCGGTTTCTTGATGGGAAAAAGCGTTTTTTGCTATTTTTGAGGAAAAATGTTTTTTTTTCTGTTTTTGGCAGGAAAATATCTTTTTTCGATTTTGAGCGGAAAAATGTATTTTTTTATTTTAGTAGGAAAATACGGTTTTGTAATATTTATGAGTGAAAATGATATTAAACTTTAAGCCTTATAATTTGTTAAATATATAGGGGTATAATAGACATTATACCATTTTGACAAAATCATCTTCATCCATATGGTCCAAATTGGTTGAGCTTGATGGACATTAAAACTAGCTTAAATTTTAAAGTCATTCAGATGAGCCATCGAGATAGATTGTATTTTTAGTGCCTAAACAAACAAACTCTCATCTACATCGAGATGACTCATCTGTATGGTGAAACAAACATGCCCATAGTAAATAATGAAAAAACTAAACAAAACTTAAATACGTAAATACTTTTTTTTTTGTAAACCAATTGATGATTATTACCATATATTATGTATATATGTTCATAAATGATATATATTCATCATTTAATCATATTATATTAGCAACATGATTAGAGCGATCGAAATATATGTTCATATCTAAATGTTTTTTTAAAGAAGAACAAGAATTATAATTGAAAACATTTTACTGGTGATAATGAACTAAAAATAAAAGAATTTAAATTTCTTAAAAAGATGGTATTAGACGTTGATTTATAAATAAATTATTACACAATATCACTGGTTTGGTCATTAAACTGTTTTAAATAATATATAGATTAGAAAATAATATATATATATATATATATATATAATATATAAGGTCGAGATATCAAACAAAGTCCCACATTGCAAGTTTAGACAGAAGTTAGTTAATATATAAAGAGCAAGGCTCCAACTCTAATTAGTACGAGGACATTTTTGGAAGGAACGAAAAGTAATCCATTCGTACTTTCGAGAAAGCCAAAGTGGACAATATCATACTAATCAGATAATAAAGAGTTGGACATACAGCTTTAATAACCCAACAATGGTATCCAAGCGGTCTGACGAAGATTTGCAAGAAGACCATAAATACCTGTCGAGTAGGAATGAAGACCTTTCATGTTGAAGAGGAACGTCATGTGATAGAAACTAGTGCAGAGAAGCATCATGAAACTGTGATGTTGTGGGAGAACATTCTCAAGGAAACCCTACGCATTACTAGTACAAGATGGTCGTCAAGATAATTCGCTGATAGAGAAAACGTACGAGTATGTAGTTGTGGTCCTTAGTGGTTCAGGGGAAGAATGTGAGATATCAAACAAGAGTCCCACATTGCGAAGTTTAAAGAAAAGAAGTCTACTAAATATTATAAAAAAGGAAGTCCAACTTTAAATTAGTACCGAGACTTTTGCGAAAAGAATCCAAAATTAAATCCATGCGCTATCTAGTAGGGCCCAAAGTGGACAATACTACTAATCAGATTAATAAAGAATTGGACTAGGGCATTCACAAACCCAACAATTTGTTGAATTTCCAAAGAACTTTGGTTCCACATTAAGCGGAATATGTAGATCTTTAGCTTTCTGATTTTTGAAAACTTGGAGCTGGGTCATTTTTGCAAGTAGATTCCACCAGTCCTGCTAAGCCCTTTGTGGATCTTTCGAAGTTGACTCAGCTTCCTCTTAGGCAGTTTGTGTATCTTGTCAAGAAGTTGTGATCTCCTAATACCTCCTTTAAACCTAAAGCACAACCGAAGTGACAACATTACCTGACCTTCCATAGTGAAAAAAATCACCTCTTCCATCGAACATGTCCACCTCGCATTTCTTGAGTTAGACATTCCCTAATTCTTTCCTACGATCAACTTTCTCAAGTCTGAGCTCTGATACACACTTTTAGTTAGGATTAGTCCACAGTGATCACCCTGATCAGCTACCAAACACTGCCGAGAGAACTTATAAATAGATGACACACGGCGAATTAACGAGTACCGGCCGTTCTTATACAAGGTGACGTTCTCGTGGGGAGGATCTTTGCACCAAAGAGTTGGAGTATGATCGAAAAGGTGTACAAGAATATGGTGCACTTATCTATTTTTTTGGACGAGTTAATGGTTGCACACGATACTGCGTTGAACTATTTAAGAATATAAATAAATCTTAGAAAAAAACCCTTAGCTATAACCAAGAATGTGCTTTAATATTGTTATCTTCTTGTTGCTGTGATCTCTAAGACTGTCTGTATTCTCTTCTCAGTTCTTTTCACGCAAGCGCTTCTTCTTGCTTGAGTTGCGTATATATAATACTCCAAGACTCTGTGAAAACCTAGGTCGAGGTATTCAACATGATCTTCATTATATCCTTCACAGTCCAAGACTTTGGGCCACACCCAAATGTTAAAAGACCCATTCAGAGTTTCAACTTGACCCAAACACAACAAATCTCCACCTTTTGCCAAACCCAAATCAATCCATTTCCCTCGTCATCTTCTCGAAGCTTCATCACCGAGCACAACACTCTCCTCTCTCTCTGCGGCTGTTGGAGCACGACCTGACTCGATCATCGTAACCCCCTTTTTTCCTTCGATTCTGCACGGTAAGTGGCGTCGGGTTATCCATAAATTTTCATCGGGTTGGAGCTCATCGAGTTCAAATTTCCTTTGCATGTCCGTCTGGGTGCACTTGACTGGCTTCTGCGGTTTGAAATTTGCAAGTAAACTCCACCTCGCCTGGAGCTTCTTAACGGCTTGCAGCCTTCTAAAGCTCCACCTCTATCCAACCGTCGACCACCTCCTTTCGTTCAGTGACTTCTTATCTGAAGCCCACGACAATCATGAGGCGTATCGTTCACCCAAGATCTTCGTTATCCATAGTAGTAACCTAAATGTGACATTAATTAAAGTTTTCACCTTGACCTTCAGTCGTGACTAACTATCTCATCAAAAATAAGTCCATCGCGATCCATACATTTTTCTTTATCCAATCGTCACTTACTCGGTTGTAGGGTTGTAATTCTGAATTGGCTTCATGTGTGTGTTCTGTGTGCAGTTTGCAGCCCAGCTTCCTTCTGTATCCTGAAGTCAATGACCGGTGTCTAAGACGACTTCATCCTTCAAACCTTCTCAAGGTAACCCCCTCTATTCAAACACCTTTAGTTGAAACCAAGCTTTCTGAACGAGGCATGTACACCTGCGATGTACTGGGACGTGCCATTTCTAATTATTGGATGTTAAGAAGCCCACAGCCAGAGCTGAACTTCTGACAGGGTACGCTCTTAGTTAAGAAGTCTGCTAGGAGTTCAGTGTAGTGTGTATGCTTATGTAGCGGGTAGCATCGCATGTCTGCTACTAGATCTCATATGAAATGA
>CAJHQQ010002899.1:0-55072 GCA_905132885.1 Moricandia moricandioides
GATTTAACCAAACTTTTAAATACACGATGGATTCTATTGGTAACCATGATGGATTTTATTAGTTGAACATTAGATTACAAAAAGGATTTTAATGGAATGTGATATACTCAGCCGCAACATTCAAACTGGTATAATACATGAGCAAAAAATTATTGGAATTCTAAACCAACAAAGAAAACAGAAATAAAAAGAATTATTATTAAAATATTTTTTGCCAATAAATAAAACTAAGTAGTTGCATCTTTCCACATTTCTTCAGCCATTGTTTCTCTCCACATATTAGCACTTTCCCTTTCTTGATCTTGTGTCTCAAAAATTTCTTCAATATTTTCACAATCATCTCTTGAATTGTTGCCTCCCATATTTTCTGCACTGGTAGCTTCATTGGAAACTTCAACAGGAAATTCATCTGAGCGACAATGCTTACGAAGAAAATTATGTAAAGCTGCACAAGCCAATACCAATTCTGCTTGTGTCTTGAAAGAGAACGGAGGAGCAGATTTAAATATTAGAAATCGTGATTTGAATATTCCAAATATTCTCTCAATCACGTTTCTTAAGGAGGAATGACGATGATTGAACAATTCATGTGGAGTTTCAGGATCACAACCTTGGCCAGTAAACTCTTGAAGATGATACTTGGTACCTCGAAAGGGAGCCAAAAATCTACGTCTATTAGCAAATCCACAATCTACTAGATAATATTTTCCTAAAATAAAATTAAAAATATAACAATTAGCTCATCACTTAGTAAATAAAAACATAGCGTATTATTGACCCTAAGAAAACTTACCATGTGGAACTTCCAATTTATTGGTTCTCTTTGTTAAAGCATCATATAATACTTTTGAATCATGAGCTGAGCCTTCCCATCCACTGAGAACGTATATGAATTCCATATCAAAATTGCAAACAGCCAACACATTTTGTGATATTACTCCTTTCCGATTGCGGTAGCTAGGAGCATCACACTTAGGTACTATAGCAGGTATATGTGTCCCATCAATTGCTCCTAAACAATCCTAAAATAAATATGATATATTAGTTTTCTTGAATGTAATAACAATGAATAAAATAAATTAAATTAGAAGCACACATACCTTAAAATAAGGATAAAATCTTGTACTCTCTCTGATTTTTGCAGGTACCGTGAGTTTGGGTTTGGCCATCAAACTCGGAGCAATTGTATTTATTGCCCTTAAAACTTTGTGGAAATTTTTGCTTGTTGCAAATTTTGACCTTCTGAAAGTATCTATAGTGTGACAATACCTTGAATTTTGGCCGACGGTGACTAGAAAAGTGGCAACCATTTCTTCAACACAGATGAATCTCGTATCCTTCAGAGGTGTTTTTTCTTTTATAAGATCACATAGCTTGAGAAACACATCTGGATACATACGATATAACTGTCGAAAATGTTGAGGATCTTCTTGCAACACCTTGTGTATATAGTCGTATCCAACTCTAGTGATGGGTTTTCGAATTGGATATTCGATATAACTTTTACATTTGAAATATCGATGTGCAATCAATATTTGTGCCAATCCAATCATTGTCACCAATAAATGCAACACTTTTGTATCCAAATCTTCGTCTTCTATTTGTTCTCTTGTAATTTCATTCTCTTCATCTTCATCTTCATCTGTTAATCTTATGCAAGAAAAAAAAAGAATATATTACAATATATATGGAGAAATATAATTCTCAAACAAGAACATATTACAATATATATGGAGAAATATAATTCTCAAACAAGAATATTTTAGAAAAAAATTGTGGGTCAATAATAGTCAACACATAACTTTAAATAAAAGGTAAATATAATATTAATGCTATTAAATAATATTTTATTCTTAAACTGCAATAAAATAAGCAAATCAAGAAACATGCTATTATTGAAAGAAAAAAAAAACCTTAGAAACTAAGCAATTTAAAAAACAAAGCATCATTTCACGTTCCTTCTTATCCAGCCCATACGTTCTTCAGTAGACATGTTGATGAACACATCTTTCATCCCCAACTTGTGAAGTTCATTCAATGTATCATACTGAACATCTTCCTCCAAGCCAGAAATTTCTTTGATTGCTTCCCAGATGTTATTCTTTTTTTTCTCAACTTCTCTCAAGTTGGCTTCTCTTTGTTGTCTTTCTTCTCTTTGTTGAATTAAACTAACAACCTGATTGCTTATCTCAATCATTTCATTAAAAGACTTCTCCATATGGCTAACATCCATGTTTGGGTTATTAGACTCTCCACCTTCAACACCTTTAGCTCTCTTTTTAGGAGGTAGCTTTTCTGATGAGCCTTTCGTGCTTCGTGGCAAATTTGAATCCCAAAACCCTGATGCTTGAGATCCTTCATTCCCCGTATATCCAAAAGAACTAGGATCTATTTCAAATGGCTCATTATATTTAGCTCCAAAAGTTTGTGCATCGGTATCGTCCCCTAAACCAATAGCATTTTTTCCGGTAGCTAATCCTTGGTCAAATATTAGTTGTAAGTCTTCATAATCTTCAAAAGTTTCATCTCGCATATTTTTCTTACTTGGATGTGCCTATAGTATATATATATTATATATTATTATTAGTTTAAAAACTGTTATGGTAAAAATATTTTAAGCTTTACAAAAATAAAGTTACCTTTTCGTAATCATCCCACACTTGATTAGGAGCTGTAAACTTTTTAGATATGGGATCCCATCCAAATCCAGAACTGAATCGAGTAAGCTCTTGCATGCTATTATAGAGCCTTTTTAAACTCTTGATTCTATTTAAATAGTGCTTATGAGTTTTTTCGCAACCAAGTGTAGCATTCAAAATAGGTAGAATCTTTTTTTCTACAGTCATTTTGCTCATGCTTCCATTTTTATCGCGCCACCCTTGTTTAATACCATCCACGAGAAGTCGAATTAACATGGTCGTTTCTCGAACATTCCAAACTTCATATGCTCCTTTCACTTTTTCTTGTTGCGAATCTTCCGTTAAATTTCTAGTCAAATAACATTATATTATATTTCTAGTATATGAATATTCAATATGTATTATATTATAAATATTTATGGAACTACTATTATATTATATAATTAAATGTTTACATATTATTAACTTGGATATTTATTTACGAAGCATATTGCTTTACAAAAATATTTGAGCATCACACTTAGGTACTAATAAAGAACTTTATATAATTTATGAAACGAAACAAACATAGAAAGTTCACAGAAATTGAAAAAAGAATTGCCATAAATTGTTTCAACACACTTAAGTACTAATAAAGAACTTATGAATATTTATATAATTTAAACATATTGTATTTTACGACTAATAGTAAATATGTATATAAATATTTATATAATATGTATTTTACGACTAATAGTAAATATGTAAATATGTATTTACGACTAATAGAAAGCTCATTTATACATATTCATATGTATAAATATGTATTTTACGACTAATAGTGCATATGTATAAATAGTGCTTATGAATATTTATATAATATTCACAGATCATATGTCGAACTTTATACATATGTATAAATATTTATATAATTTAAATAGTGCTGATGAATATTTATATAATTTAAGCTCATATGTATATTATATGTATAAATAGTTTTAAATGTTTATATAATTTCAAAACTAATTTAAGCTCATATGTATAAATATTTGAACATATTCAAGCTTATATATTTACGAAACATATTGCTTTACAAAAATATTTGAGCATCACACTTAGGTACTAATAAAGAACTTTATATAATTTATGAAACGAAACAAACATAGAAAGTTCACAGAAATTGAAAAAAGAATTGCAGTACTGAAAACAAGCTTATAAAGTTTTTTAAAAAAATAACTTACATGTTATCCATAAAGTCGATCGTACGAAACAGCAAGATACCTGTAAAATATAAATAAAAGTCATAAACGAAAGTCAAGCATAAATCAATATATGTTCTCTTTTGGGTTTGCTTAGAATAATCATAGCATTGATTAGAAGATAGTGGCTGTATATGTTGAAAAAAATAACTTACGTTAGTTTGCAGAGAGAATTTTCTTTATAAGCTGCATTTTGATTTGTGTGTGTTTAATGAGTTGTTGTAGACAATTTATATAGAGAAAATTGTTGAATATCTCCTTGATAAAAAATGGCCATATTTTCAAATATAGGATCGTAAATATTCAGAAAATCTAGGTAAAAAAGTTTTGTTTAGTCAATGACTCACCATAATATATGGAGAAGATCAAGAAACAGAAACTTTGTACGTGTTGGTGTCAAAAACCACTAAAAAGGTGGGATTTGTTTCTTCTTATTTTTTATTAAAAAGTACATTAAAATCTATTATAACTACTTTCTCATGAAATCTATTGGATATTGAATAACAAGTGAAATTATTATTTTTCAAAGTCCATTTGACAAATCCCTAATCCAATAACACCTTATTTTAATTCACTTTGTTCAAATCCACAATTGAATAACACTAAATTTCATGTTAGATTTGAATTCCATCAAATTCTATTAAATTACCAAATTCAATAACACCCCCTTAATTTCACGCTTTAATTTCGATCGTGACGCTAATTTTAATGTTTTCTCGCCGAACATAATTAAAATATTAGAAAAATATATATAATTTTAATTATAAACATATATATTATATTATTTTAATGTATAATTAAAATAATTATTTTATTAAAATTACTATTATCCGCATGTCTGTGGATTATCTTCAGACGGAATAGATGCGGGTATACGATTTTTTCTTTATGGATTATGCGGATCTAATAAAAAGTAACTTGACTAGTAGGTTAGGAGTCGCTAACCCAACTCTAACTGAATGAGTCTTTGAGGGTAAAATGGCAAAAGTAGAAGATATTAAGGAATTAGTGTAATTCTTGAAACCTTGTGGGAAGAGTTGGGAGTTATACAAAAAAATGAAGTGGATTTAGCGCGTAGAAAGCAAGGCGCGTGGGTTGTCAATCTCAATCTTACCTTGTTCCTCTATCTCTATCTGTAGACTTGTTCGATATCTCGTCAATCGATCAAAATTTCACTTTCTGCAGATCGAAACCCCCTTTGCTCTCCCTTCTTTCTTTCTTTCTAGAATCCCTTCTCTATTTATCTATCCCGATAAACAAACAAAGCCCTAGCTGTCGTCGACCTCAGATTGGTGCACGAAACTATCTAGATTGGAAAGTTTTGGTGAGAACCCATGACGAGATTAGCCTTACTGACTTTAGGATGAGCTATCTGGAGATTTCACCATTAAGTTAAGTTTTTTCGTCTCGGAATCTTATAGCTCATTTTTACAACCTAATGATGGAGTTGCGTTGTTAGGATCATGCGTCTCTTTTGATTTGAATATTTGTTAGTGGTTCTGTAATATCGAACATACACCAAATTATAACACTAAGAGAAAGCGTTGAGACACATATAGTGGTGTTTCTTGATCTTGTGGCTCCTACAATGAGTATAGCCATGGATCAACTTGTCGGAACCCATGATGAATCCAATATGTAAGTGTTTATCTCATTCTCTCTTGACTCTTTACTTTGCTTGTGCAGATATAAATTTTTATTTCTCTCTTTTTTTTTGTGTTGGATCAGGAAACCAAGAGTTTCATACACGAGAGAGTTTCTTTTATCCTTGGTCGATAAAGATGTTTGTAAGAAGCTTCCAAATCTGCCCACTGAATTTAATGACTTACTCTTGCGGTGAGACTCTATTTTATGTTTAAGATCTGCTATGATCGTATTATGTTTGGTTTGGAGAGATATGTCTTGACCTGTACACCTCTTTATATGTGCAGTGACTCCCAAGATCCTTCACCCGAGCGACACAGAATTTCTGGCGATTTTGTTTCGCACGGCCTGAGGCGGAATGACTATAGTTCGTCGCCTCCCACAAGGGGTGAATTTGGTAGTAACTCTCGCGGCAGTCATGGAAGATGGGAAGGGCGCTCAGGTGGATGGAATGATAAAGATGCTGATTCACATTCTGACCGGGACCCAGGTAACATCTACTTCTTTACTACGAGGTGGACTAGCACTAGTAATCCTGCCCTATTTTCGCTGTGGATGTACTCTTACAGTTTACTTCTTTCTGAAAAAGTGTTCATCTTTATGATTACAACTCTCTCCAGGTAGCTGTTTGATACGTGTATATGTAGATTTCCACTTGTTTTTCCAAAGCGAATGGCATGAAGAGTGCTATTGTCTAGTGAAAGTTTGAGTAGAAGAGTAGAGAGAAAAATTCTGAAATATGGGTATGATAGTTGATATTGTAATTGAACTGTATATCTTGTTAGGAGACTCTGGAAGGCGTTCTGGCATGCCATCTCGGAGGCCTTGGCAAGCACCGGAGCATGATGGACTTCTGGGGAAAGGTTCTTTCCCCAAGCCTTCTGGATTTAGTGCGGGACCATCTGGCCCCAGACCTCAATCTAATGACTCGTATCAGCTGAGTAGAACCAATGAACCTTACCATCCTCCTCGCCCATACAAGGTTAACTGCCCACTTTTCTTTTGTAGCCAGCTTGGATAGTTTTTAGTATTAATGATTGTTGAATGTTGCTCCACCATGTTGCTACGCGTCGTGAGCTAGTGGGCTTGAGTAAAAATCAATTAGTTAGGACACAGATTCCTGAACCTCTCCTGTGCATCTGTAGGCGGCACCTTACACTCGACGTGACACTAGAGACTCATTAAATGATGAGACATTTGGTTCTTCTGACTCTACAAGTGAAGATAGAGCTGAAGAAGAAAGAAAAAGAAGAGGTACAGGCGATTTATTCACTTACATCTGTCCAATAGTTAGCTCTTTCCACATGCGTTTTATGTCGATCTTTAATTGAGATTCTCAACTTTATATCAGCTTCTTTTGAGTTGTTGAGGAAGGAACATCAAAAAGTATTCCAGGAGAGGCAAAAATCAAATCCAGACTTACGTAAAAACGACTTTGATTTTACTGAACTGCTGGAGGAGTCCAAAGATGAAAAAGAGCGTCCAAGTAGAAGCGACGAAGTCAACAACAATCCATCAATTCCTGGTGCTAGTAACCACTCTTTTCCCTCTCAGAGTAATGCACCCAGACCGCTTGTACCTCCTGGTTTTGCAAGCACAGTTTTGGAAAGAAAGCAAGGGGACAAACCTCAAGTAAGTCGCTGTCTTTGTGAGATGCTCATCTAAACCTAATATATGTGTTCCATGAAATTTTCATATTTGTTTGCATATTGATTTTCAAAGTTTGTTGTTCCAGAATGGAGGTATACACTCTATTATTATATTGCTTGAATTCCAAACAAGAAAATGCGTGCAAGTAGTTGTATTGTCTAACGAAGACGCATACTAGGAATTTAGAAATAAAGAACTGTTGAGAAAATCTCATCAGATTCCCATACTACGAAAGCTAATTTTTGAAATTACTACTTCATTGATGCCATTGATATTATGTCCTATCAGAAAGCTAATTCCTTATGTTACTACTTCGTTGGTTTTATTTGATCCAAAGCTGTGGTCGCTTGATCTATCACTTTCGACGGAGATCATCCATTTCCTGCTAATCAGTGAGAGTTGAAATTTGTCTGTGGTGATCCTTTTCGTTTTGGTTTATCTTCTCTTTGTTAATGTTTTGCTTGGATGTATTCTGTGATTGGTACTTCAGTTTGAAAAAAAAATTATAAGTCCATGCCCTATCTTTGGTCGCACCTTTTATTTACTGACTATCACGCTATTTGCAGGCTGCAACTTCTCAACATGAACGTAACCCTATAAATCCCAAAGGCATTAGTATGGTAAATGGAACGTCTGTTACGAATGAAGAAAAACCTTCAGTATTTAAGATAGGCTCCAGTGAGATGCTGGTAGAAGATGAAGCTGTCCGTGTCAACTCCACTGATAAAAGTGAACAGGCTGTTAATTTGTCCTCATTTCTAGGAATATCTACACATACAGTTAATAAGGAAAAAAGTTTTGAAAAGCTTTCCTCCATCTCAGCTGCTGCCGAGGTTCCAGGATATCCTAAAAAAATTGAGCAGGCTATAGTGAAGTTGGACCAGAAGAAAAGCTTGGAGATTTCCGATGAGCCATCAATTCTGGATAAGATATTCAACACTGCTATAAATCTGAATAGTGGTGACTCTAATATTACTCAGGTTACTTCTTTTCCTATCTATTTTAGTTAACTCATTTTCCCTTAAACTTAAAATTCTGCTCTCATGATAGCTCTTGCATTCATGCTATCCTTATGTTTCTGTAATTGATGTGCACTTCATTTTAGGTTGATGCATAATTATTTCTGATGTTGTCTTCATTACTCAGTCTTAACTTAGGCTTTTTCCTCTATGATGTGTTGATCTTGAGGATGATAGATAAACAGTTTGTCTGCTCCATTAGTAACCAAACAATGGTCTATGTGTTATAAACAAAATCGAATACTTTTTTACTAGGAAATGACGTGCATGTTCATACATGTTCGTGATACTTGCATATTACGTATTTTCCCGGTAGAATTTGAATCAATCTCATTCATTCTTGTAGAAAATTGTTGAAAGAGTAGAAGAGACACGGAGCCCTCAGACTGTTAAATCGTCAAAGTTTGCACATCTATTTCTTGAAGAAGGTAATCCACTGAATGATATGCGAGAAAATAACATTTTTCCATACGACGACAATAATGCAACATCTGTTTTTTTAAAACATTTTTAATCGGTGCAGACAACAAGCCAGTCGAAGATCTCCCATCCAGCAGGCCACCAGGAGGCTTACTGTCACTACTTCAAGGTGCAGATAAGTTGCAAACCTTTGACACAAAAGCTAAGGGTGAGGTTTCGAGGGATTTTCCTTATCAAGGCCATGCCATTAAAAACATTGATAAGTTAAGCAACACTTCCGCAAGTAAATCAGTAACAGCTGCTCCACCTGTTCTCACTTGTGAAGACCTTGAGCAGTCTATTCTGTCAGAAGTCAGTGAAAGTTATCCTCCTCCTCCAGGACCAGTTGACCAAGAGTTGAATATTTCTTCTGTGAGGAAAACGAATCAACGGAAAACATCTGTTGATAACCAAGCTTCGCAGCACCTTCTTTCCTTGTTACAGAGAAGTGCAGACCCAAAAATTCAAGATGGGCTGCTACTTTCAGTTACAGAGAGTAGACCACCACCATCTGTGAAACCACATACAGCTGGAGAAGCAGATCCGGGGAAGTCTTTGACTCTCGAGAATCTATTTGGGAGTGCCTTCATGAACGAACTGCAATCAATTGGAGAACCTGTCTCTGGAAGAGCTGTGGTTTCTGATGCTCCTGGGGTCCCACTTCGATCAGAGAGGTCTATCGGTGAACTGAGCCAAAGAAATCAGAGCACACCTGACGGTTTCCCCGGCGGGCTACTAGGCTTTCCAGAAGATGGTAATCTACTTGCAGTTGGCGATCCTGCAAACCCACAAAAATACATGTCTTTTCCAGGACCTCGTAACCAGCCTGGAGTAACTTTCAACATCTCTGACAAGCTAGCTGCTTTAAACTCTGGTCCAAGGAATGAAAGACCAATAATGGGAGGTCAAGATGGTCCCTTTCTTCACCATCATCCCCAGCAATACCCAACCGACCCCTCTTCTCACTTCAATGGTTCCAACCCAGTCTTCCATCCTCATGTTAAACCTCAGCTCGATTTCATGGGCCAAGGAAGCATCATAACTCAACATCAGGATCCTCCACCAAATCACCGGTTTCCACCAAGCATGATTCATCGTCCACCTTTTCATCATTCAGCAACTAGTGGACTTCCTGAGTTTGATCGTCTTCCTCCACATATGATGAAGAAGATGCATATGCAAGATAACATGCAACACCATCATCTAATGCAAGGATTCTCCGGTGGTGGCCCACCGCACCATCACTCTCCTAACGTGAACAACCAAATGCCGGGTCTCATCCCCGAGTTAGATCCATCACAAGGCTTTCCCTTACCCCATCGCCAGCCACCAGGTATAACAAAAGATAACCAAATCCATTTGCTACTTTGCCTTTAACTTTCGCTCATTTTCGCCTGGATTCTAAATCTGGTGCTCAAAGACCGGTCTAAATATCGAACTATGAAGAGACTAGTTGATTTTTTTTTTTTTTGTGGCTTTTCAGGTTCTCAAGGCAACAGAGTTGATCATCCAGCTTCACTGCAGACACTTTTAGGGATTCAGCAGAGGATAGACCCATCCAAGCAGTCTCCGGCAATGGGTCAAGCCGGTGGTCCTAATCGTCAGGAATCAATGGGTCAGGAACTCGACCTTGGATTTGGCTACAGGTAACCCTGCTCTGCCCACTATCCTGTCAACCCCCTAAGAGGTGTGTGCCTAACACAAAGTTGTTTTGTGATGTTCAAGTAGTCAAATTATCATTTGAAAAAAAAAAAGTAAAAAAAAAAAAAAGCTCTTCAATTCCTGTATCTCTTGCTGCTTGTGATGTGGATGCTTATAGTTAACAGTGTGGTTTCGAGCCCGTGTGGTTGGCATTATCTATTTTAGGTTTCTGTTCTTTTTATAACCGGTTGTTCAAATCTCAATGGCTCCTTGTGTGTCAAATAAGTGTGCGACTCTGAGGATTTTCTTTTCAGATCAGTTTCGTAATTCAGTTTTCATTTTACTGCTTCGAACTAAAAGACAAAAATAACGAACAGGAAAAGTTATATAATATTTATGCTTAAAACCTTGTTTTAAACTACGACAAAAGAGGGCACTAAATTTCATTGGTTGTTTTATTCCAGTCTCAGCCTCATTACCCATATTACATTAAAATTAGTAATAGAAATAAAAACTACGACAGAAGAAATCAAAATGTGAGCTCGAATGAACAAATGATTATTCGATCTAAAATAATTTGCTGAGCCCTATGCTAAGCCATTTTATTTTATAAAGAGCATTTCTAAAAGAAATTTTTTTTTTCAAGTTGTAAATTTCTAAATTTAAAATTTGATGATGGTGGTTTTCTCTTTCATCTTTGTTATCTCCCAACCATTTTCACATAGATGAGAACGGAGAAGAGATTTTTTTTTTTTTGTTTTTCGTTTTCGATCTTGGATTAGAATTTTGTTCCATTACCGATTATATACTTTCATTTCATCGATTTTTATTCCGTATATTGGATTTTGGTGTATGTTCCTTGCGCAAACCATTTCTATCATGAACTATTATTGAGTCATAATTTTCTTCTTCTCTTATTAAGTTATTATCTTTAAGCTAGTTTTCTATGAGTCTAAATCTAATTCATTTCTAAGACTAATGTGTATTAGAGTTAGTTTAGTTTGGTCGACAGCCAAGAAATTTAGCAGAGTTGGCATCTCCTCCTTGAGAGGGTCCAATATAGAATCTACTTTAAGTCGATTAAGTCTTCCTAGATATAACTTTCGGAGTTTGTTGGGGGCTTTGTTAAAGAGCACAATTAATAATGGAAGTGAAAATCTCATGAATACAAATTATTGGCGATGAAGCTTTTGAGGAAGGGAAGATAAAAGCTGCATTCTTGATTGGCAGAACCCACCAGAAAAGATTGTGAAAACCATCGGCAGAGCTTGCTTCTCGAGATTGCATAAACTTTTTCCTAACACGTCTTATAACTTATATTTTAATTGTACATGTGTTTCTTTTGTTAATGTATATATAGCACCGAGTAGAATTAAAATTTGTACTATGTAACTATGTTGGGCTTAGTAAAATGATAAAGTCGACAAATATTTTTTGATGGAGGTTCTTTTTGAAAAAAAAAATAATTTCAAAACTTTTACTTTTACACCAAGGTCTTTGCTACTAACTAAAACTAATAAGAACTATAAACTTTTAATATAAGGATATAACATACAAATATAATATTACAAACAATATTAAATTCTACTGTTATAATATTATTAATTACTTTATTCGATTCGAACAAGAAATAATTATTAAATAAAAAGTACACAAGAGCAACAATATTCAATTGTACCAAATCTTTATGGTTAAATTTTAGTGATTTAGGATGTCTAAGACCAAATTTAATTAAATATTAATATTTTTGTAATTGTACTATTTAATTGATGTAATTTAAATATAATATTATTTTTAATTTAATTAAATATTGATATTATTTTAATTTCAGTATCACCACCAGTCGATGATATCTGTTTTGAAAATAATTATTGGCTGAGTAAATTTTAGAGAAAATTGGAAAAATGGGACACCCTCAACTTAACTTTGTCATTCTAATATTTTGTTTAAGATTTTTGTCACATTAGGATTTTAGTTACTGTTAATCTCATTCTACCCTTTTACATAATTAAGTAAAGATTAAAAAGTATATATTTAATTAAAAAATTAAAAAAGTAAAAACAAAATTACCTAAAATCGAACTTAATAAAAAAAAAATCAAAAGAGGCGACTCAATCTCTCTCTCGACTTCTCCTTCTCTTCTCCCCCGGAAACCTCCAGTACCTTCAATGGCGATTTTTATTTTTTTTTCTTCACTTTGTTAAAATCTATGGCTCCATATAACTTCTTCTTCTCTGTTTTTCAGGGTCTGTTCGTTTTCACGATGCTTCTTCATCCTAGGGTTTGTGTTCTTCATCATCTTTTCTCAACTTCTCTCACCTTCGATTTTTCATCAAAATCCTACAATTCCTTACATACGGTATGTGTTTAATCCTCTAGATTCTTAAAACCCTAATTTTTAGTGACTTGATTGTATCTCTTTTCAATTACAATAAGTTCTAGGGTTTGATGTCATCACCTAGACATCGATTAAGGCATGCATCACATAGACATCGATTAAGGCATACATGACATCGATGTCATCAACAAGTTGTAGGGATTAGTACTCATAGCTTTTAGATTCACATAGACATCGATTAGTACTCATAGCTTTTAGATTTAGCTTTGTGAAAGAGTGAAAATTTTGTGAAGATATATTGTCTTATGTAAAATGGAACATGGTTATTGAGCGATTGCTCATACTGTATTGTTCGTTTTAAAATTAGAAATAGGTGGAACACATATTCTAGAATAGGCAGACTGTAGATTTAAAACCCGTTTTATATTGCTCTCATTGTTTGAAATTATGAAAGGCCTTGCTTGAAAGTTTAGATCTTTGTGAATTGTTTCTTCAAAGTATCTCTGTTCAGAGATCTAGACATGTAGTAGCTTTTATTATTAGTCTTCTCTGTCTTAAGTTTGGAATATCAAAAGGGTTTAGCTTTAATCTTGGTCGGATTCGTTTTATATTGCTCTCATTGTATGTGCACTTCATATGATACATAAACATGTTAACTAACATTTTTTTGTTTCTATGTTTTACTAAAGAGTTGAACTTACTCGAACTTACAATCTTCTTTATGGGTTGTAGGTATGTCTAAAGAGTTACCAAAGCGGATTTTTAAGGAGGGTGAGGAGACCCAAGTTTCTCAGATCAATAACAACTGCAGGTTGGTCCACATTATGGAAATGTTGGAGAAATGGCTGCCAAAAGAGTTGAAAGAAGTGAAGAAAGATCGGGTGTTTTCACAGATTTTCAAGTTGTATGACAATCATCTGGGGTACTCTGCGAGAGTGATACACAGCTTCTTGTGTAGGGAGCTGCTGACTTACAAAATGCACGAGCTCTGGTTTGTCTTTGCGAGGAGACCACTCCGATTTTCATTGCTAGAGTTCCATGCAGTAACCATGCTTGAGTGCGATACAAGCATCTCACTTAAGGAGTTTGATGAGTGGGAAGATGATGGTGGTTTCTGGAGCAAAGTACTAAAGCGTAAAGAGGGAATTTGTATCTTGAACCTGTGGAAGAAGCACAAGGAAGCAGTTAAGAAGTGGAGTAACGCTGATCGAATAAGACTGGTGTATCTGTGCATCATTGTTGGTGTAGTTTGCGCGAGAGATGAGAAGGCTAATATCCCCTTCAAATACATCAAGGTGGTCATGGATCTTGCCACGCACTTGTTGATCATGAAATATGTAGATCCATCTAGACATTCCGCACGGACAGTCGAGTTGCACATCGAATCTTTACACCGAATGGACCACCACTTTTTTGTTGATTTGATAACAAGGTAATCAAAATTATTCTTCATCGCAAAAATTTTCATTGTTGCCTTCAGAACAACTTTACTTCTGAAAATTTGATCCTTCTTCACGAAATCTGTTCCACAAGATCGGTCATCCTTTTCACTGTCTCCATTTTTTTCACTCATTAAACCAGCATCACCAGTACCATCCTTAGCGACATGATCCTTCATGTTATCATAAGACTCCTTTGACAGTTTCACAAATTTTGCTCGATTTATTTCAGGAACTTCATCATCATTAATATTACTTGAATCACACGGCTCCTTATTCAAATCAATATTGGCTTCTTCGTTTCGATTTACACCAATACGAGAGAATGTGACACACAAGGTTGTAGACGTACCCTTCTTTGCGTAGACCACAAAATTAGATACTTGTCGATCATTGCTGATAATAATGGGAGGATCCCCTCTTTGATTCACCATCTCATAACTGAAATGAGCAGTAACGACAGTATGGTCCACCCCATAATCCTCACACACCATGATCTTGAGTTGCTCTAACATAGTAGTAGTTTCTAAGGTTACCATTCGGCCACACCTTCCTTTGTCTAACAGGAAACTCCACTGGCCACTGCAGCTACACATCCATACACCAGATTTAACATAGATTAGAACCATATTGTTGATAAAGAAGAAGATGGTTATGTCGATGAAAAAGAGAGAGGCACAAAGCGAAAGAGAGAAGGATCGTGGGAGGAGAAAAACATGGGAGAGAAGATACTATGACAGATTTAGGGTAGATTTAGTATAGATTTAGGAAAGATATATAACTCAAATATGGAAGTTCCCATATTTTCGTGATTCGCTTATAATATGTATCCTACCAAACGAAGAACAATGTAGAGTCGGTGGAATGTTTATTGTTCCGTAGGCATAACCTAAGGTAAAAGGCAGAACAAGTTATGACACATAAACAAGAAAAGGTAAACCTTAGAGTAATGGCTATAAGTTGTAATCAAGCTATAGGTAGACTAACGACTTCATGGTAGAATATAACCTAACGTAATCTATCTTAGATAATTGTTCAAGAAAGTTAGTTTTCGATATATAACTACGCTATATCTAAGTATAATACTTAGGATCCAATATTCTAAACTAAGTAGATGGCGAAAAACCCTAATTAGGACATAAAATAAAATATGATTCTACTATTTTTTAAAAAAAAATTAAAACATATAAATAGTCATACTTATGTTTCCAATAGTTTTCATATTTTTTTATATTTTTAAAATTTAATTTACTATTTTTTCCATCACACAAGGGTAAAACATGTCCAAAATGGCCCAAAATATCAAAAGTCCTAGTGTGACAAATAAAAGTTGAGGGTGTCCCATTTTTCCAATTTTCTCTAAATTTTATTTAATACTAAAATTTGATTCGAATCTTTACGCGTAATATTTTATTTTTGTTGTGTATGATATCTATTTGTATAAATTTATTGTGTTGTTTGTTTTGGTCGTTGTGAGACTATATCTTATTGGAGAATTATGTTATATTCCATCTGTTTTGCAAAGAATGTCGTTTTGAGATTTTATTTTTGTTTTACAAAGAGTGTCATTTTATATTTCTCATGCAAAATTTTATATAAAAGTTCAATTTTCTCTATTATTTTTATGTTAATTATAAAAAATATTTATTTTGTGTGTGAACAAAAGGTAAAATAAAGTTTTTTAATTATTACTTAATATATGTGAAAAACTTCTGAGTGACATTTTTTATGAAACCGAAGGAGTACATGTTCTATTAGGACTAACAACTAGTTGATTAAATGTTGTGTGATTTATGTGTATTCAAAGTTTTATTTGCACTAAATGAGAATTTATTTTTCCATCATTATTTTCACGGTGGTTCTTGTTTTCCCTTTTTATTTGTAACTCTCATCGTGTTAGTGAAAGTTGATAATATTCAAGCTTGAGGAGATCATTGTATTCACATCAGCTTAAGTAGCCAAGATTGTTACGGAAATATAGGAACTACAATATCTACAAAAAATTGTACGTAATCCAAATATGGTATCTACATAATATTCTATTATATCACCCTTCCGCAGTCGAATTGTGGCATGGAAGAACGATGAGACTGGTTCTGAAATCGTTGAATAATGTAGTTGGTAGTCCCTTTGTGGAAATATAGGTAGACTGCAATGCTGATGGTACGTGAAGCACTTTAACTTGGCCGAGAGCTACCTTTTCTCTAACAAAATGAATGCCGATCTCCACATGCTTAGTTCTTTGGTTTCTTACCAAATTATGAGCAAGGTACACAGAATTTATGTTATCACAATACACCATAGAAGCCTTTGTTATCGGATATCCTAGCTCCAGGAGAAGATTGTGGATCCACGTAAGCTCTGATACTGCGTTAGCCACACCTTTGTATTCCACCTCGGAATTGGAGCGTGAAACAGAGGATTGTCCTTTGGAAGACCAAGAAATGAGGTTTGAACCCAAGTATACACAGTAGCCAGAAGTAGAACGACGAGTATCCCGACAGCCAGCCTAATCTGCATCAGTGTATGTTACAAGATATTATATGGAACCTTTTTGAAGCTGAAGACCATACGATGACATGCCCTGGAGATATTTTATCACACGCTTTAGTGCATGCATATGTGGAACTCTAGGATCATGCATATGTAAACATATCTGATGGACTGCATAAGCAATGTCCGGCCTTGTGAAGGTAAGATATTTAAGAGCTCCACCCAGACGACGATACTGAGTTGCATCCTTAACTTTTTCACCTTCAGCCGCCTGTAGCTTCGATCGCAAGTCCACTGGTGTACTGATCGGTTTGCAGTCAGCCCTATTAGCTCGTTTGAGCTTGCAAACATGATTAGGAAATTCCTTGCTGACATATCATTGTGGCTGGTGCATATGAATTGTCTCATTTAGTACACCATGTAGGAAAGCATTCTTGACGTCTAGTTGATGAATAGGCCAGTCATTGGCAACACTGATATCGAGTAATGTTCTGGTAGTGGCTGGTTTCACAACAGGACTGAAAGTTTCATTGTAGTCTATGCCTTCTTCTTGTGACTTGCCATTTGCAACTAGCCTGACCTTGTGCCTAGAAAAGGTTCAATTTGCATTCAACTTATGTTTATAGAACCACATACAACGCATAACATTAGTATTAGGAGGTCTTGGCAAAAGATCCCCAAGTCCGAGTCTCAGCAAAGGCATCAATAGCATCATTCATAGCTGGTGTCCAGTTAGGATCCAGTAAGGCTTTTGTGTGACCGGTAAGAATGGGTGAAACAGTGGAAAGTAAACTGAATTGTTTCTTTGGCTTTTTGATGTCGCCCTTTGCCCTCGTTCTCATTGAGTGTCCTATTGTGGTTGTTACAGAAACTACATGGTTAGGAGTTGGCGAGTTGGAAAGGATATTTGGCTCCATAGGAGTGGATACAGATGTAGTTGTGTTTAGGAGCAAAGGAACAGCTGGAATCGGAGGTTGAGAGCTGTGATTTGTCTGAAGTATTGTTTTGAAAATAGAAAACGGTTCATCATCGACTTGAAGAAATTTATAAGAAGACGATGTTAAATTTTTCTCTGCTGCTGGGAAGACACTCTCGTTAAAGAAGACATGCCGAGAGATAATGATTTTATTTGTTTTTAGATCAAGACACCGATACCCCTTGTGAAGAGATGGATATCCAAGAAACAAACAGGGAGTAGAGAGAGCATAAAGCTTTGGAAGATTAGAATGATTTATGTTTGGAAAACAAAGACAACCAAACACCCTTAAGTGATTGTATGATGTTGCTTTGTTGAAAAGTCGATAGAATGGAGTCTGACTTTGAATTGCTACTGATAGAAGGATATTAAGAATGTGAACAGCAGCGTTTAAAGCTTCGACCCAGTAAGTAGGTGAGAGATGAGCTTGAAAAAGAAGGCAACGGATCGAGTTATTGATGGCCCGAATCATCCTTTCAGATTTCTCATTTTGATGCAAAGAATGAGTGAAAAGCAGAGTTGTTATACTCACTTTCATTATCACACTGTAAGGCTTTAACCCGAGTTTTGAATTGGTTTTCCACGTAAGTAGAGTAGTGAAGATATTTTGTGAAAACGTCACTTTTGCAACGAAGGAGAAAGACCCACAAGAAGTGTGTGTAGTCATCAAGAAGAATAAGATAGTATTTAAACCCCACTGATACTTGGTAATGGTGATGTCCAAATATCGGAATATATAAGTTCAAATGGTTTTGTGGTGAAAGATTTAGAAGCTGAGAAAGGATGAAAGCACCAGCGAAAACATACGATAACAAGGGAAGGGACCCTCACGGCACCGGCAAAAGAGCCGGAGACCAGAGTACAAGATTTGTGACTTTTAGAGAGAAGACGGAGAACTTTCTAAAGAGAGAGGAGATGTAACCATCCATGTGCTTTGTTGTTATTCTTAAAAGGTAATAAATGATAAAACAGTGCTATGTATCGAGTATGTGACAGAGGGATCAACTATGGTGCTAAGTGACAATCACTATCTTTTTATCTACTTACTTTTTCTGAATATATTTATGCATATTTTAAAAATTAGATGGAATAATTTTTAAATTTTATAAATATGTTATCCATGAATAAATTTAAATTTAAAAAACATCAGTTGATGCAGGACTGTTGATCGTAATGTCGAAAGTTCACAATGATTTGGAAAGAGATAAAATGACACTTTATTCTTATCTCTTACTTTTTAGAGTTGTTTACAGAAACATTAATCATCTTTCATCTTTGATTTAAGACACATATATTCGTATTTTCTTACTTAATAAGTTTTATAAAGCTCCTAAGTAAATAAACCGAAGTAACTTATTTCTGAACAATTTTTTGTTTATATTTAATCATGAAATATATTATAGGATAGTACTAAAGTTTTTGTCACAAAAATAATTTTTAAGAAGAAAAATGATCAAAATAAGTTTTATTAAAATATATAAATATACGTTTATACTTATGGATTAACTGATATAGATTTAAGTTTAGAGTTATGAGATGAGGTTTTGGAAATGAGATTTAATTTTAAAAAAAATCAAAATAAAATAGTTATTTCGGTCATTTTTCTATTGAGGATGAGAAAAACTTAAAAATGACTATTCGAGAGAATGATACTTTAATCAAATACATATGACCACTTACCTCATATTATCTAATAGACGAATTAATACTATATAGACATTATTAGAACATACAATTTATTATGAACATTATATGATAGACAAGATGTGATAACAAGGTATAAAAAGGTTATGATAGGTATATTCCGATATAGTATATTCATACAAACACAATTTAAACTATTCATACAAACACAATTTTATGTTTAAAACATAGTATCATCATCACATTTTGCGTGTGCCAAAAATTAAAAATTGTGGACTGGGTTGACATATTTTAAATAGAAGACATATATTGATGGATACGATATGGTTGACTTATGTTGATGCATAAGATGTGGTAGAAACGTCTTTTTACACATTTCATTTTAACATTTTAAAACTGTATTTTTTATATATGTAAAAAACTCAGGTAAAAACAATTTGATATTTAAAATTTTGGTTTAAATTAATTTAAAGATTTAAAATTTCTTTAATAACAGATGAGTAACAAACATCTAAAGCTATTATAAATCATCAAGGTTATTAATCTCTTAACATTTACTTCAAACAAACCATTATAATTTAGCTAAAACAATCTTATATGATTTGTTTTGAACTGAGCCACACAATCTCCACCTTAATGATCATAATTTTTTTCAGCTCGACTAAGTTGTTCTAGTCCAGTCATAGTTAACCAAAGATGACCTAGTTATATTGTAGCCAAATTCAATAATATTTACCCCTACGGAAGAGTAATAGATTTGGAATTTCAAACGCTTACCTTCAGAGAAAATGCTTCAGTTGTACAAAATACCTAAAACGTAAAGAATTTTGGAATAAATGTTTAAGAGCATCTCTGATAATACATTTTTTCAAAATTGAGTAACTTTATTATAGAGTTCCAACCATATTCTATTTTGGAGTGGAAAATAAAATAATGAACAAATAAAAAATCTATAAACCCATCTTTTGTTCTATTATAGAGTAGATTGAAGCATTTCCTACTTCATATTCCGTTTGGAGTAAAAACTGGAGTGAAAATTAGAAATGCCTTAAATATAATGTCTTAACATTTTAAACTTAAAATCATTTTCCAACTCCGTAATCGTAATTGTTGAAAAGGTAGAAAATTTAAACATTTTTTTACTTCTTGTGTGCATCGAGAAAAAGTAGGCAGTAAGGAAAGTATGGTTTTCCAGTATGCCAAAAGCGCGTGTTAGAAACTCGTGGTAATGTTATGAGTTTGGAAATTATCCAAAGCCTTTGACAATCTACACAAGTCAACCAGAAGTTGAGTTTAGATAAGGCTAAGCAATCGGGGTCTCGAACTGGCTTTGGTTCAGATACATTCGAATTTTAAGTTTTCGGATTCATGAATTTCAACCCTATTCAGATATTATAAAATTTCGGGTTGGATTCGGTTTGGGTTTAGTCGGGTTTGGTCCGGGTTTAATTATATGTCCGAGATCCAATTGAATCCGAAATAGTTTCAAATACTAATCGGGTTATCGGTTCTAAAAATACTAATTTATATTTCATCAAACTTAATATATCTTCAATCGTTTCAATAAATTTGTGTATTTAGCTTCTTCAAACCATATTGTTGTTTTTCAATTTTTTTTTTGAAATTCGTTTATCAACCATATGAGATTTATTAAACTATATGTGACAACACTAAACATATCATGATTCATGACAAACCAAAGTCTTATATAAACGAAAATCATACATAATGAAACATAAAAAATTAAAGTTAACAACTAATAATTCTATAAACGTAAGAAATACTATTTAAAATTAAAGAAAAAGACAAGGTATAAACTTCAAAACAACTTATTCGTAATTAAACTTTAAATGCATTTCAAACATAAAACATTAATATTAACCAAATAAAAATATATATTAGAGTATGTATTGTATGTACTGAATAATATTTTAATGTGTTCTAGATACATATTAGAATTGAGATTGGGTATGGTACAAGAGATTTTGAAATTTTGATGTTTGGGTTCTTTCGGATATCCATTTTACTCCGGGTTCAGTTTGGGTAAAACTCATAACCCAAAATACCATAAAACATGATCCAATCGGTACTTATGTAAGGTTCAAATCTGTTTGGATTCATTTTTATCGAGTCGGATTCGGTTCAGATTTTCGAGTTCGGTTTATTTTCTTAGCCCTAAGTTTAGAAATGGGGAAATTGGCAAAATATGCCATAATGAAAAAGGTTTTGTCTCTTTATACCTTAGCATTAATTGGTCAGCTTTGGACATAATTACATTTATAATAAAGAAAATAATTATTAAAATATATATATATATATATAAAAAACAAGAAAAAAAACAATACCATCTTGAGAATATTTTACTCTTCTGATATACTAAAACTGAAATCCAAAAACAATTTGGATATATTGATCTAAATTTGTTAGAATGTTAACAAATGTATACTATAACCATTTTTACAAAGATAAAATAGACATTTTAAATTATCTTATAAGTTTTATAAAAGTTACAATAAATTGTAACGTCTTTTAATGATCTATTCAAATATAGAATATGTTTGCGTCATTTCTAACCAAATGTCTTTGTTATTTATAAAATACATTATATATTGTAGGGTTTTTACTTCATTGTAAAAAAATCTAGAAAAAGTTAACTTGTTTTCTATCTTTTACTTTATTATCTGTTATTGATAAAAAAACGCGTTCTTACATGTATTTTATGTTCTAAATAAGGTAGAATTTAAATAAATTCTAAATTTTCTCTTTGTTATATCCTATTTATTAATATATTCTTACCTTTTGTCCATGTTCTATCTTATTACGATATATATTTTCTATTTTCCTATATTCTATGTTTTTAAATCTGAGAAAAAATAGGAAATAATCCTAACTAATGTTATTTAAATTCCTCTTGTTCTTGGCGTTGAGTTACATTGAATCATGTTGAATTTAACTTTTTTTTATTCATCGATCTTTTTCCTTTTTCCTTTTTCCTTCTTCTAAATCTTTTTTTGACGACGTTTGATCCAACTATCGCCTTGAATCGCCGGAAACATAAGAGACTCCGTCAAAGCACGCAAATGATGATGATGAGTCAGCAATATATAGTTGTACGGAATTTCTAGAGAGAATTCACCGGATTCGCTTGATTGTTAGAATCACCAAAAGAGGAACACTAAGAGTTTTTTCAAAGCGGAAAACATGATGTTGTGGTGAAAGTAGGACTAAATATTTACAATTATTTTATTAATAAATTAAATAGATAAACTATATAGATATTTATGTTTGATTCTTGATTGGCCAATGTAGTTTATTAATTAGATTAAAAGTTAATTTTGTATTAAATTATAAATTGCAGGGTTAATTTCGTATTTACAAAACTAAAGATATATTGAAACAAAAATAATGGAGTCAAAGGTATAAAATCAGAAAAGAATTCTCAATATCGATTAGCCAATTTTCGCTTTATAAATTATTCAAAGCCTTCGACAATATAATTATAAACAAGTCAACCATAAACAAGAAACCAGGAACCACTTCTGGTTTTATTCTCCGACGGTGGGTGACACAGAAAGAATAAGAGCATCTAGATACCCCTCTGGAAGCACATTCTTTCTCTCTTTCAAGATTTGTAAAAACGGCCAAGAGACAATTCTTCTCTCTACATAACTCTTATTTACATGCGAATATATAAATACATAGTAGATATATCGACCATATACTTCATGTGATTCCGACAGTACAAATCGATTTGAGTGTGTTCATACAGTCATAATTAATATGCTTTATAAACAAGATATTTACTATGTTTAATCTAGTTTTATTCTAACCATAAAGCAAACATATTTTTAATCAACTATAAAATAAAACCCCCAAAACGAAGAAAGTTTGAAAATAGATGTTTGCACAAAAATGAAATTTGTTTTAGACGATTCCCAATCTATGTTAGGAGCCAAAGACAGTCAGACAGATTGCTAGCTAACTATAAGCGCAACTAATATTACTTTGTCACACGATATTATCTTGTTTATTTACGAATATATGTTACTAAGGGGTTGACTGGTTTTCCCGCTACCACCCGCAAACGCAGCTTTTGAGGTTGGTAGCGGTTGTTGGCGTTTTGTAACAATCATACAAAACGCAATAAATCGCTTCAAACCGCTATAAACCTCTAAAATTCAAAAGCTGGTTCCAGCTAGCGTTTGCGGTTGCGGGCGGTTGCGGGAGGGTAAATATTTTTTTTAAAAAAAGACTATATAATAAAAATAAAAAATAATCAATTAAAATTTTAAATTAAATAATAAAATACCAAAATGTATACATTTTATTGTAATTTATATTATAAAACTTTGAAGAAAAATATTTCTATAATTTTAAAATAATTTAATAGTATTATTTTATAAATATAATTTTTATATTTAGTATAATAATATGATTTTTAATATTATTATAATTATATATAATATAAATATTGTTAATTTATTATCTAACCACTGCTGTATTTAGTAGTTAACCAGTCATAAATATCCCGCAAACGCAACAATTTTTAACCGCTTTACCAATCGTCCAAATCTCTTAATAACACATAAAACCGCAACCGCCCGCATCTGCAAACACCCGCAGTCGTAAACGCAACCGCTGCGGTTACACCAGTCAGCCCCTAAGTTCATGTTTATTAATTGATTTAGTATGATTACCAGGTAGGCAAGTACCACCTTCCGTACTGCATACTCTATCACTTGTTTTTAATATGTGAACTAGATTTTGATCCGCGCTTTCAAAACGCGAATTTGTTTTTGGATAAAAATGTTATTTGATATTTTTATAACTTTGATATACATATCTATGTTAAAAACAGATATTTAGTGTTTTCATATCAGATTTGGATCTGCGGCTGAACTGTAAATCAGGTGACCCGTATATATCCACTTCAAATTTAATGAAAATTTTGTTAATTAAAATTTTGATAAAATCCGGTAAAAATCTAAACAATTATCATTAATATGTGAATTAATCATGGTTGACTCATTAAAACTCCAAAGAAAACTAATAATATTTCTAAAATTAAATTTTTATATACTTTTAAATTGTACATAAAATTGAATAAAAAACTATTAGATTTGTAGTTTTTTGTACTTTGATGATTTTTATTATTAGAAAAATGAAAAATGATATTAAAGAAGACAAAAATTTATTTATATGACAGTATTAGCTTGTTTTTGTTAATTATATTGTTTGAAAATAATTTTAGAGATGTCAGATCGTATAAGGAATATTTCAATATATTATTTGTTACTATTTTGAATATATAAATTTAAATCATTAGGCAAAATTAAGATATGTTAACAACCTATTTTAAAAAAAAATTGTTTGGCTAAATACGTTAAGATCTGGAAACATTAATGTTAATAATATCACCTTATTAAAAAGTCATTAATAATCATCCAATTTAAATTCTTACCATAAATAAGGAGAGAATTTAGGGTAGATTTTGTTATAGATATAAATGTATTAGGCTTAAAGATAATGTTGTAAGGGCCATTAATTATATTATATAGTTTTTTTTTTACCTAGAATCATGTTGGGTCCAAATGTTTGCGTCTATTTTAATAGTATTGATCTTTATTTTTCTATAAGAGAAAAGAACCATTTAAACTTCCAATTTCAAATTAAAGCCAAAAACTTTCAATTCAAGTTTAAAAAAAATATTTAATTTTTAAATATTAGTTATTTTAGCTTTCAAAGCAACTCTTAAAATTAAATAATAGTCGTTATATCCAATACGACGACGTTTTAAAATCATTTTGTTATCAAAAATCCAATCGTTTTTATCTTCCTTATTTGAAAACTTGATCCTTAGTTCGATTTTATTTTCTCTAAATCGATTTCAAAAGTAATTTTCAACGAGGACAATCTTTAATTTCTTTTGAAATCGATATGGGAAGATGAAATTGAATTAGAAATTAGATTTTCTACTGAACAAGATGAAATCATTTTAAGTTTTTTCTTAAACAAATAATTTTTTTGTATTGGATATAACAACCATTATTTTAGTTTAACAGTTGACGATTCAGATTTCGTAAATGACCGAATTAACCAAATATGAAAACTAAAACGATTAAAATTTAAAAATTGAGGAAATTTTGGGTTGAAACACGAGTTTGAGGTTTTTTTTTTTTTTTTAAATGAAAATTCTGAGTTTTATATCGGTTTTTTCTTTTATAATTACAATTCGCAACAATATAACATCCGGCCACAAAGAAAGCTACTTTTGCAAGTAATATTTTGTACAGAACCTTATGAATTAATAAATTAATTAAAGTGAGATATATCAATGGTTCACATGCGGAATCACTTTGCTTTGTAAAAATAAGAGATAAAACAACATTGTATTTCACACTTTATTTTAGTATTTAATAAAAAAAGTCATCTCCAGTTTTCAACCCTTTGTAATTTCCACCCTCTCTCACTCTCTTTATAAACACATCTCTCTCTACCCTTAAAAAGTCAGCGCTTTCTCTTGTCTCCTCTGCTTTCTCTTCTCTCAGAGATTCTCAAAAGCCTTTGTCTCCCTGTGAAACCAAATCAATGGCAGACGATTGGGATCTACACGCCGTAGTCAGAGGCTGCTCAGCCGTCAGCTCATCGGCAACCACAACAACCACCGTCTTCTCTGGCGGCGTTTCATCTCACACGAACCCTATGTTCACCTACGAACAACTGAGTAAAGCAGTCTTCTTCAGAGATACTCAAGACTTCTACACGCCGTTCACACAAGAATCAAATGTATCCTCGTTTTCTTGTCTGAATTATCCAGAAGAACTCAGACAGAGACAAAACCAGAAACGTTCTTTTTCTCTCTCTGCTTCTTCCTGTAGCAAACCCACCGGCTCCAATACCTCTAGATCCAAAAGAAGGTTTGGTTGTTTTTTCTTATCAGTTCAAGAATAGTACATAAAGCTTAAACCTTTTGACAAACCCATGAAGAAGTTTGCATTTTATTTGCCGAATCTTTCAAGAAATTTTGTGTTTTTCTTTTGTTGGACCCATCAACTTATTTTCGAGTTTAATGTGTAGATGATGTCTAAAACGTCTCTGTGTTGTGTTGCATGTTTCAGAAAGATACAGCATAAGAAAGTGTGCCATGTGGCAGCAGAGGCTTTAAACTCCGATGTCTGGGCATGGCGAAAGTACGGACAAAAACCCATTAAGGGTTCACCATATCCAAGGTAATATACATTAAAAGATTACCCAAAAATCATTTATTGTTCTTTAAAGACTTATATGAATGTGTGTATTCTTTCGAGACAAAGCTCTTGTCTGTCCTTTTGATTCTGTTTTTGCTTTTAGTTCGTTAAATCATCTCTGTTTCTATTCTATGTCCGATGAAAACAGAGGATACTACAGATGTAGTACATCGAAAGGATGTTTAGCCCGTAAACAAGTGGAGCGAAACAGATCCGACCCGAAGATGTTTATCGTCACTTACACGGCGGAGCACAATCACACTACTCCTACTCACCGTAACTCTCTCGCCGGAAGCACCCGTCAGAAATCATCTGATCAGCCGACGACCACGATTGCTACTTATTCATCGTCTCCGGTAACATCAACCGACGAGTTTGTCTTGCCTGTGGAGGATCTAGCGGTCGGAGATCTCGACGGGGACGAGGATTTGTTGTCTTTGTCGGATACGGTTGTGAGCGTGGATTTCTTCGAGGGTTTGGAGGAATTCGCCGCCGGTGATAGCTTCTGCTCCGGCAAGTCGTGATCTCTCTTGCGTTGTAAACAGTGCAGCCGCAATCAGCGGCGGAATATGATTCGCGGGGGACTAGACGACGGCTTAGAATACTCTTTTAGGAAAGCTATATGATTATGGAATTATTCTCGGATTATATGTAAAAATAGGAAAAAATGTTCTTTTTTTTTTATTTTGTCGGGTTTTCCTAAATATTTTGGAGAACTGTATATTATTTAAGCGGCATATTCGTAAAACTAAAACATAAAATCATTTTTTCAACATCCCAATTACTAGTATATCGTATATAATGAAAAGATTAATAAAATTGATATGATTAGTTAATCATTAAAATGTTATTATTTTTTCCGTTCATTCAGAAAACTTTTAAATTAAGCATGTTTGATATGAAATAGTAAAAAAATAAGTTATCTATCAAGAAATGATTTGAATTTCGTATAAAAAATGTCAAAGTAAGGGAAAATGTGATATGATAATTGTATGGTTAGTAAACAAGATTTTCGAGTTTACGAAAAATTAAATGCATCATCCATCACACAAAATTGGATCCACGCGCTGAGTGAACGGGTGTAGAAGATCCACTAACCATGGATAGTTGAGATGTTCTAATTTTATTAAAACGAAAAATATTAAGTCATATTTTTTAAAATATTTAAATCTAAAATTTAACTAAATGTATAACCGATTTAAATGTAATAGTTGCACTTGCGGCTGTGGAATTTTATAGATGTGTATAGATACGGTTCTAATCGTTATTTAAGCGATTTGTACGATCGGTTCGAAGTGGATACGTTTGTTGGATACTTTTGACCGATTATTTATCAATTACTTCATCGATATAATAATAGATTAATATTATTAACACATTGTATAACTAAAGATATTAAAAATTCATATAATTTTGATAAAATATAAATATTATAATTTAATATAATTAATAACAATATCATGTTTATTTTATTTTAGACAAGAGTTATAATTTTAATGAAAATTTGTTATAAAAATTTATATTAGATTTTTCAAAAATATTTTATTTGGTTTGTATATGTATTAATATTGAGAAATTGGTAAAAATAGCATAAGTTTAGTACCACTTTGCAAAAATACACACTATCAAAAATATATTTACATTTTGGTTTACACTTTAGTGATTATTATTTAGAGTTTAGTGTTAAATGGATGAAGTTGAGTTTCTAATTTTTTTATAAATATTTTAAAAAATTAATTAAGTCTATTTTCATTAAAAAATTAAGTTATTTTTAAAAATAATTATTTATTAAAGGTAAATTTGAAAAATAGTATCAAATTTGTGGTAGAAATGATATTTCCCATAAATATTTATATGTATATATATTTACGTCTAAAGAACTATAATGCTTATTTTGATTTGAATTTTTCATATTATAAACTAAATTATGGTATTGTTAGTGAATTTAAATTAAAATATAAATTATATATATATATATATATATTTATAATATCCCAACTTTAAATTTTAGTTTCATATTCTAAAATGTTTTATAAGATATTTTTACTTTTATTTATTTAACCGTAACCGTAAAAGAACCGGTTTTTAAGGGCTTTTTGCAAAAGTAACTCAAAACTTGGAGTCAAACAGAAAACTAACCTTTTCTGTTTGACTCATTTTTTTTTTGAGATTTTCACCCCACACCTGCATTTTATCTACGAAAATGCCATTAACCTTTTTTTTTTTTGGTTTTTCGAAAATGGCTTCTTTACTGTCTCAACCTCATCATCTTCAAGTATTTACAGTATTGCCACTACCATGAATAGTTCAACAACCTTGTACTACCTGTTTGGAGCTTTTAATGCCATTCAATGAATAGTTCAACAAGATTGTACGACCTGTTATGAACTAAAAACAACATTTATTTCACTTTCTCTCCATATTCATCCAAAAAACTCAAGCTTTTGATTCAAAATATTTTACGGTTGACAGAGCCATATTTCTTTCGTTTTGACTTACGGTTGCTTTCGTTTGAGATTCTGGGTGGTTGGAGAAGACTCTGTGTGCAAACGAAGTCATCTCACCTAGTTTAAGGTACGAATTTGAATTTTTTTCAAGATCTGTTCGCGTAGAAGACTTACTCTTAAGTCATCTGTATGTAGAAGACTTACTGATAAGTCTTCTGGTCAAAACGAAAGACTTAATCTAAGTCGTCCGGCTTTGTTTGTTAAAAAAAAAGTCCAGACGACTTATATATAAGTTGTCTACGAAAAAGGGCTAGTTTTGCATTTGACCGAATCGTGTCAGATCTTTGACTATTGCTGGATGCGCGGAGTGAAATTAACATACTAATCTTCGTTGAATATTAATTTTGATTGTTCAAGCATGATGTCATAAGTCTCCAAACATATAGTTATGGATCGTCAATATAATGTTGATGAGTAGGTGGTGTTTGTTGATATTTTTTTTAAAAGCTTATTTAATTTACATTGGGTTTCAATGATATCATTCGAATGTTATAGTTCACCATCTCACTTCGATATGAAGAATCATATTTTTGAAATGATAAGATCAAGTAACACTTGAGATACATGTTTGCGCAGAATGAAAATTAATTATGTATACAAATTATTTGTAGATAATATTATTTATTTTGTATTAATTTACATATTATGCAATAATAAATATATTGAATAATTGAGGAGCGAATAGTTATTAAGTATACAATTAAATTCGAGTAAGAACATAAATAAAATAAATCTTTCTATTTATTTACAAAAATTTTTGTTGATAAAAAACAAAATAAACCATTTATTTATTTAATATAATATATAATTAAAATCAAATGATATTGATATAGATATATGATATATTTAATATAAATTTATATTTATTGAGGCTTGATACTCATATGATTTATTAATATTTTTATATTTGTTGTGATAAAAATATTATTTTTATTAATATGAATATTATTTTTATTAACATGTTTATGTATTATATATATATATTAATTTAAACGATATTGAAATAAATGTATATATATTAAATGAGACTTCATATTTACATGATTTTATGATCATTTATATCTTGTTATAATAAAAAAGTTAAACAATTGATCAAAACAATTTCATCATAGATTTTTAACAACGTTAGTAATTTATATTAAAAAATTCAAAATATAGCAAATTAGAAAAAATCTAGATTTTTTATTATATACTTATATGATTTTTAAATGTATTTCAAGAATATAAAATTAAACAAAAATGATGAAAGATACATATATTGTTATTTATTATTCAAAATCATTAATTGTTACATATTTGTTAATCATATTAGGTAATTTCGTAGCTTTATTTAAGGAAAGAATAGAAATTATTATTGTATACACGAATAACTAATCTGATAATTAGTTTAATAAAAAATATAATATATATTTAGATGAACTAACTTATTTTTTTAAGATTTTAAAAATCATTGTAGTGATGACATGTGACTACCAAAAAGCTCGTATATATAGCTCCATGATTAATATATATATCTCATACATATTATAAAATAATATATATATATATATATATATATATATATATATATATATATTAAATAATTGAGAAACCAATAAATTACCTAGAACTGATAAATTATTTTTTAAGGATTTTAATATTCCATGGTTAAAATATGTAGCTCGTATATTAATATGTTATAATGACATGTGTGTACCAAAATATGTTGTAATGATCCATCTAAGTATATAATTAACATATATGTATTTTATATGATATATAGTTTAATTTAAACAATATTAAAGTATATATATATAATCTGAATATATATTAAATGATACTTAATATTCATATGATATTATGATCTTTTGTATCTTTTTATAACAAAAAAAAATTGTTCACAAAATTTTGATTGTAATGCTTTTACCGTTTTAGTAATTTATAGTTGTTTTCAAAAATTCATAATATAACATGTAAGAAAAATATTTTAAATTTTTATTATATGGTGATTGTTTAATTTTCTAATAATATAAATTAAAAAATGATGAAGAATACAAAATATCTTATCAAATCTTTATTATTCAAAACATTAATTGTCACATATATGTTAATCATATTAGGTAATTCTGTAGCTTTTTTTAAGGAAAGAATGTAAAATATCATTTTATGAGCTACTAATCAATATTAGTGTTAATTTAATAAAAGTATAATCTATAATTAGATGAACCAATTTTTTTCTAAGGATTCTGAGAATCATCCTGGTGATGACACGTGGCTACACTTAAAAGCTGTAATGCTCCACGATTTATATATATAGAGGATATATATATATATATTAATTTAAACGATATTGAAATAAATGTATATATATTAAATGAGACTTCATATTTACATGATTTTATGATCATTTATATCTTGTTATAATAAAAAGGTTAAACAATTGATCAAAACAATTTCATCGTAGATTTTTAACAACTTTAGTAATTTATATTAAAATATTCAAAATATAGCAAATTAGAAAAAAATCTAGATTTTTTATTATATACTTATGTGATTTTTAAATGTATTTCAAGAATATAAAATTAAACAAAAATGATGGAAGATACATATATTGTTATCAAATATTTATTATTCAAAATCATTAATTGTCACATATTTGTTAATCATATTAGGTAATTTCGTAGCTTTTATTTAAGGAAAGAATAGAAATTATTATTGTATACACGAATAACTAATCTGATAATTAGTTTAATAAAAAAATATAATATATATTTAGATGGACTAACTAATTTTTAAAGATTTTAAAAATCATTGTAGTGATGACATGTGATTACCAAAAAGCTCATATATATAGCTTCATGATTAATATATATATCTCATACATATTATAAAATAATATATATATATATATATATATATATTAAATAATTGAGAAACCAATAAATTACCTAGAATTGATAAATTATTTTTTAAGGATTTTAATATTCCATGATTAAAATATATAGCTCGTATATTAATATGTTATAATGACATGTGTGTACCAAAATATGTTGTAATGATCCATCTAAGTATATAATTAACATGTATGTATTTTATATGATATATAGTTTAATTTAAACAATATTAAAGTATATATATATATAATCTGAATATATATTAAATGATACTTAATATTCATATGATATTATGATCATTTGTATCTTTTTATAGCAAAAAAATAAAAAAATTGTTCACAAAATTTTGATTGTAATGCTTTTACCGTTTTAGTAATTTATAGCTGTTTTCAAAAATTCATAATATAACATGTAAGAAAAATATTTTAATTTTTTTATTATATGGTGATTTTTTAATTTTCTAATAATATAAATTAAAAAATGATGAAGAATACAAAATATCTTATCAAATCTTTATTATTCAAAACATTAATTGTCACATATATGTTAATCATATTAGGTAATTCCGTAGCTTTTATTTAAGGAAAGAATGTAAAATATCCTTTTATGCGCTACTAATCAATATTAGTGTTAATTTAATAAAAGTATAATCTATAATTAGATGGACCAATTTTTTTCTAAGGATTCTGAGAATCATCCTGGTGATGACACGTGACTACACTTAAAAGTTGTAATGTTCCAGGATTAATATATAGGGGATTAGGATTTTCTTCTTAGTTTTTGAATTTATTTACAAGGAAATGCCTTTCTTATATTTATGTAACAACATTACTCATTTTTGACCAAAATAATTAATATATGATTGCTGCTAAATCTATTAATATACATAGTATACATAAATAATTTATATATACTTGCCAAATAAAGTTTTTGTTACCATAGTGAATCAAAAAAATCTTATACTATAACAGATTGTGTTTTAAATAGGTGAAATAATTCTATTTAAATTAGATTATAAATAGTTTTCTAATATTTGATTATATTATTACAAATTATGCTTGATTTTTTATGATTAAAATTTTTGTGAGTTATTCTATGAGGCATAGAAAATAATTATCAAATACAAAATAAATTGAACCAAAATATTTGATAATTTTTATTATAACATATTAAAATAAGCATGAATAAATGTGAGACAAAATAAAAAGATTAATTATACCTCATTTCAATTTTAAAATAAACATAACCCACTATACTATTTTAATTTTCATATAATTACATTCATATGAACATACAATTATTAAAGTATTGGGTTTCATATGAGTTACCCATTGGCTCAACCGATTAACCTCAAATTTTAGTTTTTACCAGTTTATCATATTTTAAAATAATTGACCTTTCTTAAAATCAAAACTGGGTTACATATCAGATCACCAGGTTTATCAATTCGACTATGGGATTGGATCGGGGTTTAAAACGATGATTTAAATGATTTTTTAAATAGACAAAATTCTTAAAAATTTTAAAAAACATTTGTAACACTGCTAATGGATTTTTTCATCATAAAATATCATGCACATTTAAGCCGCATATCAAAATCTAGTATCCTCCTTAAACCTCTGACTCAACCCCTTGGAACAAGCCTGCTTCACTTTCCCTTGACCAAACATATGTCCTTATTAAGCAAAATAATAATATACATATGTCCTTTCTCCAGTTCACCAAAAAAAAACTCTTCAAAACAATTCAAGTTGCAAAAAAAAACCCTAGAATGAATGAACAAGAAAATTAGATTGACAAAGAATAACAGGGCATGAAATAGAAACCAAATATCAAAACCCTTGTTTTGTTCTTAACCGTATATGTCTAACCGGTTATTGTAGTTGGGTTCAATCTTTGTATCCACAAGCACATAACGAAGATTAACATAAGTGTAACTGGTGGAATCCAAACATTATAACGAATATACCCCTTATATAAGATTACAATTATATTATTTAATTGTTTTTGTTAATTTTACTAAGGAATAAAATTTATAAGCTGTCAATTATTTTTTATAAATATTTACATTTTCTTAAAAAATATTTTAAAAAACAATTATTATTTTAAAAAATACTGTACACGAGTCATGTTTTAATTAAAATTAGCTTACATATCATTCACGTTAGCAAAATTAGATGATGTGACACTTGATGTGGCGACTGGATATGATTTTTCCAAAAAAGTAAATAATAGGTATATTATTTGAATTTTTCAAAAGTATGGATATGTGTTTGCACGATCATATAAGTCAGGTACGTATTGAACATATCACAATATGTTAGGTATGAAATGGTAATTTTCCCACTTACGCTCGGTGCAGGCTATTTAATATAACTTTTTTTTTTAAGTTCGAGCGAGAGAGACAAATCCACATGGTCTGTAATTTGAGACTGAATTTGTTCATATAGAAGTAGTGAGAGTCAAGAATGGTGTTTTCAGTTACTAATCACTTTAGACCATCAGCATTCCGTTGTTATATTAGGAAGTTTGTAAATTTAAACTAGCACTGCTAATTAAGAGTAATCTTGTTATGAATATTGTGCTAGTGTTTATTATGGCAAGTCATAAATATATTTGTTCCTCAAGTTTTATTTATTTTCAATTGTATTCCTATATAAATAATTTATTATTCACGCCGGAATAAGATATACCTTTTAAATATTTATCTTTCTTTGATGCAACGATTCATTTATATCCAACTTGCACATTTTTGGCGTATCTTCTACTGGTCTAAATACTTATCTTTTCATAAGAGCATATAACTTTGTCTATTGTTTTTTTTGTTATTTAGACAATAATTATTTCTTTGTGTATACTTTTCAATAAAGTTTGTTTCATGATCATCTTTCTTATTTATAATATCAACTGCTACTTTGCATGCATTAATATCATTGATGTCAATATGCTTACTGGTTCCATTTTAATCCATATGTGACATAATTTAGTGAGATCTCTTTATTGTCTTAAGTACCTGAATTTATTTAAATCATGTTTAATGTATCTTCTGAAGATCATTCAAAAACTTTATTTCATCTTGACCATTATAAATTTATGCTCCTTTTCATTTATGTGGATTCTTATCTTTAAAACCACTAGGTTTACAACGTTTTAGGCATGACTAAGATTCGCTAACAACATGATATTTTCTTTCTAGGAAATTAGTTATTATTAGAGAATTTACAGCGGGTATATGTAACTTTATCACTCTATCTATTAGATTAATTGATGAGTTTAGCAATTGCTTTACTAAGCTCTATAATAAACTTATCTTTTGGAATTTTATTTCACATTCCCTTTTATCTGATGATCAATGTTAATTCATTTTAACTTATTTTCTTTTCCATCTGTTTATTTTCTCCTCTTCATGTTGAAAATATTAATTCACTTTTAGCATGCAGACCGAGCCTTATTTATATTCTTCAGGGATGACTCTAAATTCTTAAGTACGAATGAAAGTTCATATCCAATATATATTTTCAACCCTATTTGAAAATTCATCTTAATTATAGCTCTTTGGCATAGCAACTGAAATGTCTATTACACATTTAAAATTATTAGATGAGAAGTATTTGGTTTCCGACCAAGAATCAATAATGGGAGAACTATTTTTAACTCACTAGCTTGACACGAGTTTTGTTGATCAAATTTTTTACTTATGCCAATGAACATCCAGTAAAAATACTTAAGACATGAATTAACCATGATTATAAAGATGTATAATGGGTGATCAGTCTACCAACATCTTCTTTATTCATGTCAATAACTTCTTGTGGCTAGTAAAAATTCTATTACTATTTTATCTTGTGAGCAAACAACATATGAATAATTATTCAGAAGAATCTTCTTGTTCTTCAATATTCATAAATCTTAAGTATATTTCCGCCTCATTATTGAACAAAAATGGTCTCACTAGTTAATGCCAAGTATTTTGTAGGCTTCTAGTTTAGTATATATATTATCTACATTTAACTATATTTTTGTAGTATAATATATAAAACGATTTTGGTACTTTCTCTAAAATAGTTTTAAGCTTTGAGAAACATTTTAAAGGGAAATTTCTTAAGATAACACTAAAAATGATTTTTATTATAAATATAGCACAAAAAGGTAACACTAAAAAAAGAGGTAAATAAACATTTATATCCCCAGGGTTAACTAATCTAGACTTATTATTTAGATTTGAGGAGTGGGGTGGGGTTTAGGATTCAAAACATAAATTAGCATTTAATATAAATTTTTTAAAATAGTTTCAAATAGAATTTGTGAATTTCAAAAAATAAAATCAAAAAAGATTTGGAAAAACCTTTGAAAAAATTTGAACTGAATTTTTTTAAATTCAAAATATATTTATACTTTTCAAATTTTTTTTATTTATATATATAAGAAATGGTAGAGAGGTCTTTTACTTCTTTAATGAAACCTCTTTTTATCTTTTTTTTTGTGTGCTCTTTTGGTGAAAACCCACTTTAATGTATTTGAGAGAATTGTCCTATTTTTAATTTGAAATAAATTTAATTTATTTTCTTATTGTGTAAGCATCACCTGTCTCAAAATTTCATGGATTTACTTTTAAATTTTTTCATCAATTTTACTTTTAGTGTAAACATAAAATATCAGAAATAAAAGACAATAAGTTAAAGTAAATTCAACTACGAACTTTGATCTGATTTAAACCTATTTAAAATTATGAAACAACTATGACTCAGTTGATATGATTAAATGTTATTCAATATACTCAAAAATGACTGGATTGATCAAACATTTTATACGGAAAATCATGTATCTGTTTTCAAAAAAATGATATTTATTTTTTTATACATATAAGTTCTAAAAGACTTAACACCAACACACAAAAATATAATGTCAATAGAGGAGCAATCGATCAATAATTTTATTTATGAATTCGCACCAGCGCTCCAAACATGTGCTCTATAAAAGATTCTTTCTAATCCATAAATTTTTGAAGTGCAATCTATATTTTTTTTAATATGTACTACCTGTTTTGGAGGTTCTCAAAACAATACGACTTCAACTATTTTCCATGGTTTATGTGGTATATTTTGGAAATAAATAAATGAAAATATAAATAAGAACATGAGTGGGAATCGACAAAAGACTTTGTGTATAGTTGAAATTGAGAGAACTTTATAGACAGAGGCTCAACAAATGGACATAAAGGAACGGGAAAAACTTTCTCTTCCCAGTGATAAATTTATGGAAGATATTAGATGGTGTCATATTGATGGGGTTTGGAAAGAACAAGATTAGTTTACAGGCCACAGATGGTTTAGTAGCATAAACGGTTCCACTGGCCAAATGATGAGAGAAATGAATTTACAAAGAAGTTTACCACTTTTACGTTTATAATTTGAAGTTCTGATTCGGACTATGGAATGTATGAAGACCATATAGTTCTCAAAGGTAGTTTTTATAAAATACTATACTTAGTTAGTGAAAATGGTGTCGACACTAGAAGAATGATTAGCTTTCACTATCCTCATGAAGCAACTTTGGGGTTGTAAGGAATTCTTTTCTAACTTCACAAACAATCAGACATTTATCAAGAGCACAAATTTAATGGCCAACAAACTTACAAGAAGTGCTCGGAGTTTTCCTTTCTGTTGTGTCGTATGTTCACTCTGTCTGTCGGTTAGGATTTCCGAATCTGGCATTTCTTTTGTAAATTAGAATAGCTATTGTTGGTAACAAAAATACTAATACTCCTCTTCCTGTTGAGATTATATGATCCATAATAAAATAAACGCGCTAGATTTCTTGGTACTCTTCGATAAAAAAAATTTTTTGAACTGACACTCTTCAATAATTTCATGTCAATGAATCTTGTTTGGTACTGATATAGTATATACACTTAAATAAATGCATATGTAACGTATGGAAAGGGTTCAATTATTAAATGAAAATATGTGATCTATATTAAAATAAACGCGCCAGCTTGCTTAATATTTTTCGGTAACCTATTGAACCAATTTCATATCGCATTCGATTATTAAATGTAAATATATGATCCATATTAAAATAAACGTGCCAGCTTGCTTAATATTCTTCGATAACCAGCAACCTATTGAATCAATTTCCAAACAGGCTTCGATTATTAAATGAAAATATATGATCTATATTAAAATAGACGCTCCAGCTTGCTTAATATTTTTCGATAACCGTTAACCTACTGAATCAATTTCAAATCGGATTCGATTATTAAATGTAGATTTTTGAATTTCATTTAGATAATTATTTTTCTTTCATAAGAATCAACACAATAATAACATAATAAGTCTTTCCAGCTTTGACACATCAACTTTTTAAATCATTGTATAATTGACATGTCAATTAATGAAAAAACTTATAAAGCCAATCAAAACATTTCAATTTAATAAGTCATTTTAAGTTTTACACATCATCAATTATCAATTTACGTTCAGCTCTCTTTAACATTCTTTCTTTGGTCAAAATGAAATCAATTTCGAAGATAACGAAATCAATTTCGAAGATAACGATTCCAAAGCGTTAACATGGGGATCCATTTATATAGTTTTCTTTTCTTGAGCCATGCTATTTGTCGAATCCAAGCGCATATGTAAACTTGCAAAAACTTGTCATTCGCCTGGATCAGAAACCATCTTCACCAATTGAGAGTTATCCGTTACAATTGTGACTGAAAATTGACGTAAATTCCTTATACATTCCATTGCCCATATGAGGGCCTCTACTTCTTTATGGAGTGGCGAAAGACTGACCCTAGTATTCCTTGCCCCCATTAATCCGTCAAAACCCTCCACTTTACTATACCAACCTTGCCCCGAGTAGCTTTCATTAACTTTCCATGATACATCCGTATAGAAGGTAACATTGTCCCTTCTATTGCCCTATTTTGGGTACCCATTTGCATGAGGAAATTTTGTGCCTCAGTCTAAAGTAAAGACTCTGTTTCTGCCCACTTTAGAGTTTCTCTGGGATCCGACATCCATATTGCTAAAAACTTTACTGTTATGCCCTTTCCAAATGTACTTAAAATCCATGCAAATTGATGATCTTCCATATGCGGGGTTACTCTCCAATACAAGTGATCCATATTTGCAAAAATGTATTGGGTAAGAAAATTAGTTGGACTTAAGGGATCTGTGAAAGTGCCCAAACTTGGACCACCGGTGGGCATTCAAAAAACACATGATTTACTGATTCATCGGTTGCTCCACATCTGGCATAACATATATCCCCTTGTATCCCTCTCGCTCGCATGTTTTCCTAACCGCTATGCATCCTGACACTAATTGCCATAAAAAGTGATTAATCTTCAATGAGCATCACACTTTCCAGCAAACCGCCTTTAGGAGAGCGACCGTAGGTCCGTACTCTGGCGATGTTTTTTCTCTATCGGGATAAACTCGTTCCACTTGATATCCAGATTTGATCATGTATTTCCCATTGTTTGTAAAGTGCCAGCCATCTATGTCAACAACCTATGTCCGGCTCAATGGTATGCTTACGATCATCTTTACATCTTGGGGATCCACCAAAGATTGAATGGCCTGTAAGTTCCATATACACGAAGTTGCATTGATGAGAGACTTCACTTTAAGATTAGGGTAAAAGGTGTTGATTTCTATTTTCTTGTCTAGGGTGAGTGGTTGGGAGCTAATGATCGTTCCATACTAAGATAGATGATTATGATCCCACCCTTTGATTAGTCTTTTGCTAACCAGAGATTGAGCAGAAACAATACTGTACCAGACATATGACGGTGAGTATGATCTAATTGGTTCCAGGGGTAATGCATTCCTGAAATATTGTCTTTTGAATATTCAAGAGAAAAAAAGTATTTGGTTTCTCGATCAAGCGCCAAAATTTCTTTCCCAGCATAGCCATATTGAAATCAGTGAGATCTTTGAATCCCAGCCCTCCTTCATCCTTGTGATTGCATATTTTTTCCCATGATTTACAATGCATGCCTCTTGTATTTCCCCCTGAACTCCACCAAATTGTGCCACTGCGCTTGTCAATTTCTTTGTGACAGTCTTTGGCAGGCGATAACAAGGCATCACATGATTTAGTAAAGCAGTAACCACTGATTTTATAGTTACTTCCTTCCCCTCTTTCCCGATCCCTAGTTGATCTTGTATTCGTAGACTCTCTCTCTGGAATCTTGACCCAATTCGAGCTTTCTTCTTCATACATATTCGCTTTTTTCCCTTGATAATCCCTCCTATCGTTGTCATGTTCCTTATATCCCTCGGTTCCGTTAATTAAAACACCCTTGTAGATTACAGATCGCTCTTCACGTATCTCCAGAGAAGCATCAAGAAACTCTCTTCCTCATCGGGCTCTCTAAACTGGGTGGGTAGTTGTGTACGTCATGGCAAAGGCTGAGACAAGTGTTACAATAACCAAATAACTTCTCATACTTCAGAGAAATCATAGCTTCCACTCCTCCATGGAATTCTCCACCTGTGAAATCCATTGATGTCTCAAAACACAGATTCTGAATTCATCTACCACTACCTTTACACGACCTTAATCGAGATCCACATCCTCGACAGTTCCAATTGCCTCCCCTAAGATTTCAAAGGTTTGAACCGCCCATCATTGCAGAGGGACTCCCAAGACTCGAACCCAAAAAGTAATCTCTGAAGGGTAATTCTTTTCTATCACAGGCTGCCACCTACCCAGGGACTTCATCCAATAATCAAAATGCTAGGGCTGCATCTTCAAAACCTCCTCTATGTCCTCCTCTTTCTCAAAATCAAACTAATATCTACCAAAGCCAGGTCAGCACTAATGACCTGATTCTCCACCTTCCAGATCTCCAGCAACATGATTACTAGTGCCTTCACATCTTGCTCACTAGGGTTCATACATCTGTCAATCAAGGTTTTGGCATATCTCTGGATAAGATCGGAGTTATCAAAATGGGGGACCGTGATCTTCCACATCCTGCGAGTACTCACGTCGTCATCTTTGTTGCTTGACATTCTAATTAGTTTGCCTTGAGACATTCTGAAAAAAACACCTAGAGCACACAAAGAGAATATAAATAAAGAAGAAAGTGACTGAGTTGATTGATTGTGATGATTGACACCCATGCTTGTGTTCCTTTTTATACTCAACGCCTTTCTCATAAACCATAACCGTATCTGCATATCAATTCCATATAATGCATACTCAATCTTGAAGATTCTAAATCCTTGTAATCCCAATACAAGTAATGAGATATTGTAATCCCTATAATTGCAATAAGATATAATGAAACTTGAAACCCAATCCAGACTTTCCCATATACTCAGAGCCATTCCACTATCAAGAGATATCCGCAAACCATCAATATTGATTCTTCCTCAAATCGAATATAAAACAGTACCTTGTAGATCCCGAGTCTTAATGGTTTGATACCGAAAAGATCTTCGAAAATGATTATGGTCTGAAAATTCCTTTCTTTCCATAAACCCAGTATCCAAGTTGAACTCCTTGACTCAATCTTATTTATTGAATCTAATCTAATCCAGTGAGCTGAACTCGTCTCTCCCATCGTAACCTTTCCCGTTTCCTCATCTTGATAAATAACGATCTGAGATCTCTCCGATTTGATCTATAATTTCCTCAAAACTCCATCTTCAGAGATCATCGAAACCCTCACAATCAGTCGCCTTCGCCATCCTTTTTCGGTTGTAATTCGAAAGGGTACAGTATTCTAAACATGTTTTGTTTCATTTTAAGTTAGGTCATTTTTTATGCGTCATTGTTAAATATTTAAATATATATTTTTTTTTGCATGTAATCCCACAGAAAGTCTGAGTTAATCTTTAAACATATTTTTGTTGTGGCATCGTATGAATTGAATGCTCTTGAAATAATGTTTTGGATTTGGATGATCAAATTAATGACCTTTGGTCTATAGTCTGGATCGAAGCATTTGTCATTCAAGAGGTAGTTTTTTATTTATGAAAACTGAATACTATAATGATAATTCATTTTTTTTTAATTGATTGACATGAAAATCGTTTGAAGTTTTATACGGTAAAAACTGACACCAATTAGGTTTGATATTTTTGTTTTACTACAAGAAAACGTGCTTTTATAACAGCTAAAAGTTACGACAAAAATTGTTCGTCATAAAGTTACAAGTATCTTACTAGGACGTTACGATGAAATACACTTTCGTCGTAAATTCCTAGTAAAGTTACAACGAATTTGTTTCATCTTAATGAATATGTAAGTTTACAAGGCATTTACGAAGAATAAGAAAATTTGCCGTAAAGTCCATGTAATGTTACTAGTACTTTACGATGAAAAATATCACCGTTATTTTTGGTAAATACGTGTTTGTAGTGTGCTTTACAAAACTAAATTCGTTGTAATTTCGTTGTAAAGTATACGTTAGGGAGTTATAAAAGCCTAGTGAACTTTTTTCTTGTAAATCCATTGTTATATCCTCATATACCAGATTTGAAATTTCCTATATATATATGTTCATTCTCATAACAACAAACCACACAAACGAAAAAAAAAAGAAAAGATTGTCGGATGATAGAAATATTTACGAGTTACGAAATTGGATGTATACGCACAAGGATTCTGATGGTAAAGTGACGAATGCATTTCTCAGGGGGCTAGAGGCATTCATGTACCAGACATGCAATACACAAATCACACAAGAAAGCAGTAAGATGTTTTGTCCTTGTCGAAATTTCAAAAATTCAAAATTTGGCCGTAGTGAAACTGTATAGAAGTATTTATTAAATAGATGTTTTACACCACAATACTATATTTGGTTTCAACATGCATAGGGTTATGATGGAAATGAAGCTAGTAGTAGTAATAGTAATTTTCAAGATGATGGTAATAATCAAGAACCAAATCATTTGCATATACCATCAAGAGGAGTAGATGGTAGAATATGATATGATTTATGACATGATTACTGATGCATTTTTACTTGGAAACACTATAAAAATAGCTGATGAAACTGGAAATGTTGAAAAACCTATCTTAAATGCAAAACGTTTTTATGAGATTTAGCTGCTGTAAATCAACCAATCTACACTGGTTGTAGAGAATGTCTCTCTAAATTGTCTATAGCATCTATGAGGATGAACACTAAAACATATCATTATTAACCTGAGAATTTCATGGCGATCACTCTCGTCGCCCTCTCCCTCGGGCGACCACTCTCGAGCGATCACTTTCCCCCTCTTGTCGCCCTTCGGCGACCACTCTCTCTCTCTCTCGTTGCCCTTGGGCGACCATTCTCTCTCTCTATCTCTCTCGTTGCCATTGGGTGACATCACACGGCCTTTGCTCGTCTCGTCATCACAGCTCTCTCTTTCGAGTCTTGACCAAACTGTCTCTTGTTTTGTCTCGGTTGGAGTCACCATTGAAATCTTTTGAAGAGAATAGCAAGGACTCGTTTTCTCGTAGAAAATTTGAATCAGCCGTATATAACGACAACGGTTAACTCAACACCATTGTTATCTCGACTATACAAATGATTTTATTATCCACGGAACCAACTATACGGAAACTAACATCGTATGAAAAGGGATTTCTCTGAAGGAAATTGTAAAAACGCTTACCCATAAAATGACATGAAAAGGTCTAAAACGCAACAAAGGGCCCATTTACGATTTCAGACGAGAATGAGTCTAATTACAATGAAGGTCTATCAAGCTTCCGCAAGAGATAAATGTTAAGTTTTCGGATAATTATGGAAAAGCAAGAGGATACAGAAGATTTCTACGAAGGGATCGACTCGATTGGGGGTAGAAAAGGAAAGACGACCGGACTTAGAGGCATATATAAGAGAAGCCAGGGCAAGAGGCACATGGATGATTTTTAGCACTTAAAACTCTATATGCACTTAGAAACCTTAGGCTATATTCTCGATAAGCTCGATTTCTATGACTGGCACTCAATTACTAGACGAACTCGCACATGCAGTTCGATCTCTTGTTCCACTCTTTTAACTGAACTACATTCGGTTTGATCCCCGAAAGGGGTACGTAGGCAACCTTTCGTAAGATCCAGTCTGAAATTAATTAAAATATTTTTTCGTATCTTTTTCGCATTTGATTATCGAGCGCTGACTCAACTAGGTTTAAGTTTAAGTGGCTAGAACTAGAAAACTCACCGATGTCTCCAGCGGCCGAAGCTTTTATAATCTTTTGTAATGATCGCAACGCTCTTACGCAAATTTGATATAAAGATCTACTTTTTCTAAATTTGTTTTGTTATCTTTCTATATTTTCCACGTTTATCTGGTCACTTATCGTTGGTTTTCGCAGAGAATCCAGACTTCAAGGAATGTAAGGTATTTTTGCTTTTCTCCGGTAATGGAAATCAACAGTGTGAATTTTGGTTCCCACAAAGAGGTTGTTAGTTTATGTGGTTAGATTAGGGAACATAACTTTATTCCATGATTAGATTACAGTAATTTCAAACTAATCAGATTTTTTTTTATTTAAATGGCACTTGGAGACGACCACCCACTTATTTCAAGATGTTTGCACCTAGTGCTGGGAAATTTTCTTCAATCCCATCATCTTTTTCATATCCGGAGACGGTCCACGAGTCACAGATATCTCAGAGAGTTTCTCGGTCTCCTCCTCCACCTCCTCCTCCATAAGAGGCGCCTCCACCGGCTCCACATGGTTCACCTCCTGCCCCAGCAGCCAGAGTTAATCCAGATTTGATTGTCCCTCCATCTGCACCCTACGCTACATATATGGTCGAGGATCTTCTTGCTCAGCCTGAACGAGGAGGTTTGAAGATTTTAGACCCCGATACCCCGGAGATTACTTTTTGGTAAGTTTTTTAATTTTATTAATTTAAAAATTTACATTATATTTGTTATATTCGTCTAACAAGTTGATACTATTTTCAGGTTTGGAGTCGATAATTGTGACAGCGGAGCATTTCTGACACGGTCAAAGGGTATTTCAACGAGGCCTATCTAAACCGAGTATGACTCCCGAGCACCTTAAGACCATGTGGTTCAAATTTTTTGCGGTAATTTTTTCATTTTTTTATATTTAATAATAAATTATATATATCTTAATCTATTTTAGTTTATTTTATTTTTGTTTGTTTCAGTAAAAGTGGCATTGGTCCTTAGCAATCAATGAGAGGGTGAAGGCGGAATTTGTTACTAGAGCAAATGTCCGTCTTTGCAACACCATCTTGGATTAGAAAGACAAGTAGGAGTACTATGAATAATATGCGAAACCCACCGAGATGGTGTTGCAAAGTGTCTTTCTAAAATAGAAAAAGTCTATAATATACATAAACTTCACTCTAATGTATTCTTCTAAAATATCATTTATTTTTTAAAAAAATAAAAATAAATATTAATATTTCTTTTCCTAAATATAGAAAAATAGTAGTCTTTGTTTTATATAAATAAATATAAATGAGTTAGAGTACTTTTGTCACTAATACTATTATATAAGTAAAAATAGTAATGAGTTTGAGATGTTCTTACAAATTTGATATAAAATAATTTTGTTTTATAATATCCACGGCTTAGTGCAAGGACTTGTCTAGTAAATATCCAAGTTCTAAAATCCGGCTGCCTAGCTGATTCAGCGGCTGAGAAATTGCTCAACGGTGCCCAATCGTGGCGAGTAAAGGTGATTCGGTTCGGTTGTGTTACGTGACAACTATGCCAAGCAATAATCGAATGTTAATTTTACATTTACTAACATATAAGAGAGACTAAAAAACTAATCCCCGACTAATTTCCGATTTTGTCATTAGGTGCTAGGCCCAGGTCGAGCGTAGGCATTGAGAAATAAACAAACTTAAACCAATTAAAGACAATAAATTAATCACCATCGTTTAGAGCATATCAGACATTGAACTAGAGTAATACTTTAATACTCCACATGCTGATGAAATTATATGAACCATATTTAAATAAACTCGCCAAGCTTGCTTAATATTAAATATTCATCGATAATTGCAGGTCTCTTGATTATACAAGTCTTTAAAACCTAGTCATGCACAATGTGATTTACACACAACCATTAACCTCTGTTCTCTCCTTCATTTTAATTACAACAGAATCACCCAAAAAAATATGAAGCCTATACAAATTCTCCGAGACGAAGATGAACAAGATATGTTACTTGCCATGCAACTATGCGTTTCACGTTTCGTCCCTTACGCTATTAAAACTGTGATAGAACTAAATTTGTTGGAAATTATCGCCGAGGCTGGACCTTTGGGAACTCATCTCTCACCTTTGGTGTTAGCTTCCAAAGCCGGTGCAAAAGATCCAGACGCTCCCATGATGATTGATCGATTACTACGTCTCCTTTCGGCTAATTCAGTATGTACTTGTAAACTGCTCAAGGATGGAGAGGGAAGAGAGTTTAGAGTTTATGGTCTAGGAAAACTAGGAAGGAAACTTATTAAGGATGAAGATGGATTTTCTATGGCGTCTAGTGTGCGAATTAACAACCCCAACTTTGAAGACGATGCCTGGTATGACTATGTTTTAATAAACTTCTTTTTTTTTCGAATTACAAAAATTATTTTAATGAAAAACACAAACAACCATGTATTTCTAGAAACTTATTTTAAAAATAAAATAAAAAACTAGACATGTTTGGTTTATCACATAGTGTTATAATAAAAGGGTTTTTATTTTTTGGCAAGAAAAGCTCTCAAGTCACGGCGTCAATACTGGAGGGTGGAGCACGGCCCTACGAGAGAGCCTGGGGCGATTTGATCTTTAAGGATATGGAGAAAAATGAGAAGATGCAGATACTGTTCAACGATGCGATGCTTAACCACACATCAATAGTAATGAAGAAGATATTAAAGACTTACGACGGGTTCGATAGTCTAAGTGGTGGTGTTTTGGTAGATGTTGGAGGTGGCTTAGGGTCAAATCTTGCTGTAATTCTCTCCAGGTTCCCACAACTCAATGGTGTTAACTTTGACTTGCCTCACATCGTAGAGAAAGCTCCCAAAATTCATGGTAACTATTTTTCAGTTATGCCCTTCCTAAAAAAAAAAAAAAAACTATTTTTCAGTACGAGAAAACATTACTGTAAGCCCCGAACTCGTTGTTACAATAGCGATAATTTAGTGACTACTATCTATTGATTTCTTTTTTTTTTTAAGTATAGCACTAAAAAGTAAAAGAGGAAACAAAAATTCTGTAAATCATTTTCTGAGTAAATCATTTTAAGAAGATCGTTAAAAAGAAACTAGAAAGTATCATGTAGAAAATTTGAAGTTTTTTTATCTGAACTTTTGATTGCGTAAAATGGCTATGTTTATTTTTATTCCCGTGATGACAAATCAATTATTTGCAGGTGTAGAACACGTTGGTGGTGACATGTTTGATGAAATTCCACAAGGTCAAGCCATATTCATGAAGGTAAAACCTATCTATTTCCCAATAGAGACGTATAAAAGCTCTTCATTAAATGACAAAACTAAAACTCAAAGAAAAAAAAAACAAAAAAAAAACAGAGAAGAAATAATCTATAGTTAAGGAATGTGACAACTAATAAAATGTATTTTTATTTTGCATGATTAAGTGGATACTTCATGATTGGAACGATGAGCAGTGTGTGAAGATATTGAAAAATTGTAAGAAAGCATTACCAAAAGATGGCAAAGTCATTATAGTTGAATCGATACTACCGCGAGAAATATCGGAAACCGACATAGAAACCAAAATTGCATTGTGCCTCGATATGGCAATGATGTGTGCAACGTCTGGAGGCAAAGAGAGAACCAAAGAAGAGTTCGAGGTTTTGGCTACAGCAGCAGGTTTTAAGCTCTCAAATATCATTTACGGCGCTTATACCTATTGGATCATTGAATTATCTGCAGATTGAAATGGAATATAAAATTGAAGAATACTCTTCCCTTTTTTTTTTTTATCAACTACGAAATAAAGTTCAATTACATGGTAACTAGTTCACCGGCTGATTGAAAGTAAGCTTCTGTATTTTCTTCTCTATCATGTTTGGATACTTGGGTTTCTGAATTCCTAATTGTTATTTATTTATTTTGGATTGTGTTCCTTGAATAAATATATTTGAGTATGATTAAGTTGCTCTCAAATTGACAATTTTTTGTTTTTGCTCAAACGTCGACTTTCATTTACCAATTTGTGGATACAAGATTATAACCTCACATACAATATCGAGATCTAATATCCCTTGATCACTTAGAAGGATCATATGCTATACAAGCCTATTCCTAAGCCAGCAACACAGACCTAAAATGAGAATTCCAGTTGTCAAATTGACAATTTTTAGTAGAAAAATCATGGTCCTCATATTCTCATTATTAAAGCATCTTACAATACTAAAAGTTGAATAAGGTGAATAAAGAAGATTTCCACGTCACTTTAAAAAATTAACCAATAGTAAAGTTTTATTTTGCCACGTTAGACCGTCTAGAAGTTACAATCAGACTACACTTATGTGTGATGACAAAAAATCGAAGTGGCCCATTTAAATTTGTCTCTCTTTTCCAGCACGATGTTTGTTGCAAGGCAGCCTTCTCCAACTCTTCCACTCCATTATCATCGATTTCTATTTATGAAACTCGTCGTTACCATGAAGTCATCAAGCCCCACTGTTAATCATTAAACTATCTTCTTTACTTCTCTCTTGATTAGAGATGAGATATGTAGTGATTAGTTTAGTAGTCATAACCGGTCCAAATCTCCAAATCCCCTCTTCTCACACTATAAATAACAGGAGTCTCTCTCTCTCTCTCTCACAACCACTACACGCAAAACAACGTTGATATTATTCATCACCTCCACTGCTCAGAGATTGACGAAACCTACAACCTTCGTGTCTCCCAATCCGAGTAGAACCTCATTAAATAATAGTTCTGAAGGGCCTTGACTTGGTCTTGCGATGTTGTTGATAGATGAACAGGTATATAAACTACCTAATATAATCATTTTCAATCATTCTATCACGTATTGTACTTACCAATATAAATGGTCCAAAAGGAGAAGCATGGGACGATGTTGGACGAAGACACACAGCTCATGGAACAAAGAGGAACTTAATCCAAACGGCTCGAGCTTTACAAACAAGCTTAAGCTTGAGATGTATCACTGCTGTGTCTTGGAGCTATAATGTGTTCTAAGCTGGCAACACTCTCATGTCTCCATTTTTTTAACACGACCAATCTAGAGCAAGTTTGTTGTGTCTCCTCCAGCTAATGTCACGGAGACTCTTCTAAGTAAGAACCCAATACTAGGCTCTAAAAGTTAATCTTTACCATTCCTGCAGAGGAGATCCCGGTTCAGTACGGTGTGTTTTTTTTGCGTGGGTTCACTGATAAATCCCGAAACTAAATCACGAAATAGTTACCAACAAATTCCATGTAGAAAACGTGCTAAATGTTACCATTAATACTTTTTGTGGACAAGTTTACCATTCATCTTTCATTCACTGATCAATTGTTGAGACTAGGAGAATTGTTTCTTCTTTAATACAGGGACAAGGTAAAAGCCTCCAAAGAAAAACTCTGTGAGACATTAGAAGATGATACTCAATCTTCTACAGTATTTGTCAAATTAATTACCGCAGCTAAATGACATGGGACCGACAATTCTAAATAATATAGCAACGCGTTTACCTGAGCTTCGCCGGTTTCTATCCATGGTCGGAGGATGCAATCGTGCAATTCTCACTGCCTTTCCGGAGCACATGGCAACCATTGCAACTTCTTTTTAGTCTTTATTTCCGCTAGGTTTTAAATAATTATCTGCTGAGTTTCGTGATTGTTAAGCTTTTAGTTCTCTCTCCCTCTTGGTTTATTGCTGATGTCTGAAAGAATCTCAGAGGTAAAAAGGATATTGTTTGGGGACAAGAAAGTGATCTTTGCACATGAAGAAAGAAAGAGTGATATTTTTTTCTGAAAATAAACAAGACCATATATACACATAAAGACGTATATATCAAACAGCATATATATAGTTATTCTAAAACCGGGCTCAAACAACATATATATAGGTTTTTTCTTTTGCAACATGTCGATGAAAAACCGGGCTCAAATATCATATTTATAGTTAGTCTAAAACATAAACACGAATATTGGTAGTAGTTACGATGAAGAGTGTAAAATAGAGATTGAAACACATTTCATTGGTAATAGTTATGATGAAGAAAGTGTAAAATGAAGACTCAAAACACATCAGGGAGAGTTATTTAAAGACTTAGACTAAGAACACTAACATTCTCACCACAACTTCAAATTATATTCATTCAGCAACAATTTTCATATGTAATTTTAAAATTGTGAATAATTAAATTAAATATTCACCATGTATAACTTTTTTAAAACAGCAGATTATAACTTTAAAATAAGTCATCAAAGCTACAAACCAACATAAAAGTAAGAGTAAGAGTATATCTAACCATATTTCATTTTCTTACTTCAAAAGGAAGTTTAGAGTAAGAAATTTTCAACTTCACTTCATTTTTTATTCAACAATGGAATAAAAATGAATTTACTCCATCATGAAATGATATATTTATTTATTATTCATTGTTTTATTTTCACTCCAAAATAGAGTAAGGTTGTAGCAAAACACACTTTATTTTAGAAGAAAAAAAGAGTTTTATATTGGAAATACTTTAATATCTTTGAGACGAGACCGGAATTCTTAGTTTAGAGAGTCACTGTTGGTTTATTTGATTTAAATATAAAGTTACGGTGATGATTTGTTTTAAAATATTATTGTTAGTCTGATTTTATCTGTTATATATTTTTATTCATAATGCATTTTTCATGAACTCGTTTAGAGAATAAAATTATTTTTACTTTTGGATCAATTTTATTTCCATTATGAAACTATTTAATTTGGTATTGCAACTCAATAATTACAAAGTTATAACAAAATTTAGACCGGCCGTAAATTTTACAATTATTTTATACGAAAACCCATATAAATAAGATAAAATGTAGTTTAAATCATAACTAGGTTTCGTTCACTTTTACTCATCTTATCTTTATATGATTTCCGGTAATAACAAATAAAAATTTGCAAGTTGAATTATTTGAAATTTGTTAGACACAAGGCAATGAATAATAGTTTACAGTCGATTAAAATATACATAAAAATTTTATATTCAAATATAAGTGCATATTTTTTAATTTAACTAAAACTTATACGAATACCCGGCCGTAGCCCGGAAAAATCCCTAGTACCTTTAAAGGTGGATCATGTTTGCTTTATAAAACTTGATCTCGAAATCTTTCATGCCTCTTATAAATTAAAATCTTCAACTTATGTTCAGTCATTAACTCGGCTTTACATTAATACATTTTTAAACACTGATTAAATCTTCGTTTACATCATCATATAATATTCATATTTATTACATATGATGATTAATTACATGTAACACATGAGATCATGATGAACAAACTTTACGGACAATGATTCTACGACAAACTCTATTTACATCACTCAGATAGATGGACGGTTCAGCAAAGGTATTCTTAAGTTCTCATGAGAGGTATAGTTCGCCCTAGCTCTCAACTCTTTCTCTCTCCGACATTGGGCTCGTGGTCCGAATTTTGTTCTCGCCCTCCGACGCTGGCTGCAACTTAGCTTGCAGGCGTCACCACTGGTCCTCCTCTCTCGTCGTCCTCTTCAGCCCGCTCTTCTCAACTTTTGTCTAACCACCACCGGAACTCTTCTCCCCTCTGATGAATTGACTTGTGAGGATGTGTTTCACTTATTTTATATATAATTATTAATATATCAAATATTATTATTAATAAAATTTAAAATTTAAAATATTTAAAAAACACTGATCTGGATCCGGATATCCGGACCTACAAATTAAGATATCTGGATCTTGATTCGGTTTGGACGGATCCGAGATTTTACTATCCAGATTCAAATCCAGGCACCCTGAATATTCTATTTTCGGAGCGGAGAGATTCGGATCCGGATAATAGGTCTCATATCTAATTTCATCTGTATGATTCATACAAATTAACCTGCAATATATCAAATCACTATGAAATTAAGAAAATATATAAAACTAATATTTGATTAGTCATTCGTTAATCTTTGATTTTTATCATTCGATAGGTCTGTATCTGATTTTTATCATTCGTTAGGTTGGTATCGGCTGCACAACTCACGTCTAACTTAATTTGGAACACAGATCCAATCAAAGTTATGATAGAATGCTTTTCTGATAAATCAAAGATATTGCTGAATTTTCCACTTTTCAGATAAACAATAGAATATATTCGGGACATTTGGCGTTGTGGATGGTAATCCTATGAGAGCAACATTAATAGGAAAGCTTAGAGGTTACTTAAAGGGGATTTTTATAGGAGGGAACTCACTAATTTAGAAGAACCAGTGCCAAAAGTTTCAAAATAAGTACTCCTTTTTGTGTGTTTCTTCAACTGTTCGCGGACTCAACTGACACGTAGCAGCATGCAGTTAGTTTACTTATTTTAAGTCAGAAAAAAAAATTAAGCACTCCATAGAGTTAATCATGCTCTCAAGCTAAGCAAAAAGATCAAGAAAAGTAACATGCTCAACTGCCGAACGCGTTAAAAACTCATTTGGATAGTAGAAAACATATTTACATTCCCGTGTTCCCAAAGAAAAAAACATTCCTTTTCTTAAAAATAATTTAAATAATACATTATTCCACAACCACAAATTGAAAATTCGTATTCTTCACGATTACATTCCTTTTTTCATCATAATCACTAACCACAAACGAAAACTATGCAAACTAAAACAATTTCAAAAGAGAAGTCAAACCAAACCAATACCTAATAATCTATCAAACCAAACCAAACCAAACCAAACTAAACCAAGAAATCCAAGTACAGATCTTCAGAAACAGGGGAGATGGTTGTGGTGATGATAGTAGTTGTGTCTGTTAACGTGACTATGACGGCGATGAGTCTCGTCGTCGATAATCTCCTGAACATGCTTAAACTCATCGACACGGCAAGGAATGGTAATAGGGCCGGCGTGTTTGAATCCGTACTCTTCTTCAGCTTCTTTCAAGAGACTCAAAAACAGAGGATGGCTCAAGAACATCAACGGAACCACGAATCTGTGTAGACCTTCTTCATCTCCTTCGTGTCCCACCATGATCGCCACACAGCCTTTCGGAACATCATGATGATGATGATGATGATGGAGATGAAAGTGAAACTTGAACACCATCTGTTTTGGGCTCTGACTCTGTTTCTGTTCTTGATCTTCAAAACCCATTAAAAAGATCGAATCTTTCTTACAAGAAGATTGAATGAAACGCTCAACGACGGAGGAAGGCGGCGAGGTTGGTGTTAGATAGTAAAGGGCCAAGGATCGACGGGAGAAGAGATGGTGAGAAGAAAGATAGAAAGAGATGAGTCGGTGAGAGATGTGGGGATGTTGCTCATGATAGGCTAAGCATATATGTTTTATGATGTTTTGTGAATATGATTTTGGAAACGGAGGTATGAGCCTTTATATATACTCAACTCCATACTATGCAACCATGGATGTGGCAGTCCAGCTGGTTTAAGCGCAAGCGTTGGTGCTGTTGTGCTCCTGGGTTCGATCCACCGTGGGAAGAGTGTTTTATGCCAGAAATAGTATCAACAAAGGCTGGCTCCGGACCTGGGGGATTATTTGGGCCTAAGGCCCAGACACCTTCTGGTTAACAAAAAAAAAAAAAAAAAAAAAAACTCCATACTATGCATTGGTTCAGGGCTTTGCTTTACGCGTACACCACCGCTAAGCTTTTTTCTCCTAATTAACTTTTGCTTTTTTTATTTAATTGATTAATGAGCTGGAATTAACGCGGTAAAAATTGCACCTGGTTTAGGGGTTACGGTCTACGGAGGCTTGTTAATTATTGGAAAAAAGTTTGTCAGCTACACGAAGTTACCCTAATAGAGTTAATTTCGTGTAGCTGACAAACTTTTTTCCTTAATTATTTCAATTTTGAAAATTTGTGTTTTGGTTTGAAAAAACATTTCATTAGTGTTTTTAACACTGAATAATTATGATATTACAAATTATAAAAAATATTGCAGATGATTAAACAGCTGATAATTCTATTTCTCTTATAAAAATTCATGTCTGACTATATTATCTTAACTGTCTTATAGAATTCACATTTGATGGTATTTTTTGCATTATGTTAAAAAAAATTATAAGTCTTTTCTTCATTAAATTTGTTTTTTCACATTTCAAATTTTCTAGAATTCAAAACTCAGATCTTCTGATATAAAAACATTAATAAACTCTTAATTAAACTATAAAAACATTAATAAACACTTAATTAAACCATGGACGAATAAGACCCCCACCCCTAAGTGAAGCTGAAGGCAACAGAATCTCTTCGCCGTCAGTATTCATTGGAGATAGAAATTTAGACTTCTTCGGTCTTCTTATCATGCCCATTACTCATTTTCTTCCTACAGATCTACTTGTTTGCTTGCTTTGTTCTTTTTGTAATCTACTCACATTTGTTTTTCAGTTAAGGGCCATCAGATTTGCCATTCGAAGATGGCATTAATGAATTTAATATTTTTTTTAAAAAAAAAAATTATATGTCATTATAAAATCTCCAAAATAAGGTAAATACCAAAATTAAAATAAGTTTATGTTTAAATAAAATAAAAACATTAAATACTATACAATAATAATTTTTAACTATACTTCTAAAGGTTACACAATATACAATGAATTTTTAATCATATCGATTAATTTTTATTCGTATAAAAGTGAATACAATGAGATTGGTATTAGGGCTGATAAATAAACCAAACCCAAAAATTTGAACTGAACCCGATCTGATAAAAATGAATTCAAACCCAATATAAGTATCGATTAGATCTTGTTTTATGGTATTTCGGGTTATGGGTTTTACCTGAACCAAACCTGAAGTTAAAAAGATATCCCAAAGAATCCAAAAATTCAAAGTTCTATACAATTTAGTACATGCCCAATCTCTATTTCTAATATGTATCCAAAACATATTAAGATATTATTGAGTACCTACAATAGTTGGTTATTACATGAATAATTAACTCAAATACATAGTCTAATATATATTTTACTTGGTTAATATTAATGTTTTATGTTTGATATTGCATTTGAAATTTAATTAAATTTATCTTAAAGTTTAAACAATGTTGTTTTTAAAGTTTAAATAGTATTTCTTATCTTTATAGAATTATTAGTTC